>JAUMJK010000353.1:915000-1115000 GCA_033558105.1 Coccyzus lansbergi
TCCCAGCCCTTGGTCTGCACAGCTTTCTATCTTCCACAAACACACAGACGTGATTACCTCTTCATGTCAGAAAACCTGCTTGGGGAAACTGTTGTGCATAAATAGAAGTAAAATTGTGTCTGCAGTTGGAGGGGCACCTCACTGTGGATTTGGGGATAGTCTGCTTTTCCCTGGGTAGCTCTAATTTTGTAAAAAACTCTGCATAACCTACAAACGCTGCTTATTCTGTGAGGTTAGCTAAGTGTGAGGAGCTGTATCATCCACAGCTGGTACTTCACCACCACTTGAAAACTGTGTTGTTGTAGGCAACTGCTGCGGTTTTATCCTGCCATTCCAGGAGGGCAGCCTGAGTATTTCACCAGTGTTTGTAGCCTTGGCTTTAACACCGGAGAAGATATTAAGCTGCAGTGGTGGCTTATCCAATGAAGAATGTGGCCTTTACAAACCAACATCAGATTTCTCACTAGGCTGGTGCCCATTTGTTAATGGGACATTCAGGAGCATGTGAAGTGAGAACATTATCTGCATGTTAGAAAGGGGAAGTTTTATGCATTTTAAAGGACCTTAAGCAGTGCTGAGTCATTAAAAACTGCACGGGAAAGGGGGCCATCCCTGCTGTCTTGAGACCAGAGAGGTCAATACTAATACCAAGCCTGCATTGCCAGCTTTATGGTGCATGTATCCCGCTGACTGCCGTGTTGTGACTGCTGTCCTGGACCAAACCCAAAGAAAACCTGCTATTGCTGCTTCTTTGTTCAGTTGCTTTCTCCGTTCAGACCCATGACCTCGTCCGGTCAGCACCGTCCCCAGTGAACATGATTGCTACTTCTGTGGATTTAATGAACTTTCCAGTTCTCTTCTGCACCAAGCTAAGTAACGTTGCCTCTTCCCTGAGCTGCATGCCCTACTTCCTTGTATTCATTTGTATGTGCTCCTTTTATTGATACTGCTTGCAGGAGCTGCAGCCAGGCATGCCTTACCGACACAGCAAAACAATACCCTATGTGTTTACCGCAAAACTAGAAAACTTGCTTCTAAGGAAAAATAATATTAAACCTTCTCTACTTAGTAGAAACAGGTTTATGATTTTACTCTGTGACATATGATGCATTTATCTTCCTAACCCATGCTAACTTTGAGCCCTTTGACCAAATGCAGCCAAATTTAATTGTAGAGCTGAGCTCTCAAAAACTCCTGTGGGTTTCAGGAAAACGAGCATCCAACAGGAGAGAGGTCCGAGTGGCATCCCTACCAAGAGAGAGGCTGCAGCATGACATCCACCCAAATTGGACACCACCTGGGAGGGAGAAATTATAAATGCCTCTCTCCCCAGGAAAAGCTCACATCCCATTTAGATACTAGAGAATCCAACCCTGAGGAAACAAGGCCTCATTAGTGTCATTGCCCGAGGAACTAGTTAATTAAAGGACAACAGAGTTGAGAGCATTGTTATGTAGGCCTTTGTTCCTTATACCTGGTCATTTCCATTGATGTAAAATGTCATCTTTCTGATCTGGTTAGCATTTTGCACCCACTTTAGACAAGTATTCCTGACCAGCCAAGGAGATGCAGAGCAGGGAAGAATCAGACCTTTATTACTGAGGTAATTATAGCTTCACCTAACCATCAGGCAGAGGGTGTACACCTCTATTAGCCCACACTCCCACAAAGAGAACAAAGGCTGTCTGGAAAGTGGGAGCCACCCAGGGAGCATCCCAGTGTCCAGCTACACCACTGGCAGGTGGCAGGTCATGACCACAAGCTCCTGCATAGCCCACTCTCCTTCTTGTCTTCCTGGTTTTAAATCCAACTTGACTTAGCAATACTGGTGAAGGCTATGAGATGAGGAGACTAAAACGATGAACGGTGCCATAACTGAGGGAATCAGCTCTCAGTTAAAATGCTAAAAGAGGTAGGGGGTAGCTTTCAAAGCCTGTCACAGCAACTAGCCTAATTCTGTTTTCAAAAGCCACTGTTGAGTGCTTTTGAAAATTTTATCCTAGATGCTTGGCTCAAAGACCTTAACCAAAGATATATTTTTTTCTCTACCTGTTATACAAAGGCTAAATATAAACCAATGTTATTGAACAAAACCCCTGTTGCAGGTCTAGAAAAATCTTTGCTAGAAAATCAAATTATTGGAGAGCAGCCTCATTGGGTTTGGATGCCTCTTTCTTTTGTGTACGCTATTTGGCATACAAAAAAAATGTTATTTCTAACAGCAAATATTTACTTTCAGTTCTTTTTATCTTCTCCTGTTTGCCTTTTGTTCTCCTGGCCCTCAGAAAATCAGGGCCTGAGTGTCTCTGGATGGGTAACTAAACTTTCTTTTGAAAACATGGATTAGTCTGCCTTTCCCATACAAGCATGTGCATACGCTTGAGGAATGTCTTAATGACTTTTCCGCTGATCACCTGTGGGACCACAGGCAGGTCATAAAGCTCGCTTGTGCCTCAGTTTACCCACTGCAACTTCATTAACGCTAACCTACCTCGGGAGGTGTTGTTATGTTTAATATATTATGTGGTCTGTAATCCTCAGATTAAATGTATTATGTAAGTGAAAAGCACCCATTTGATGTGTATGTAAATGCTGCAGTATTATAGGTAGGAGGGTCATTTGGGTGTAAGTGTAATAGAAGCGCTGGCAAAAAGCAAAAGGGATTCCATTCTATTGACTTATTTTTAAAGAGCTTTTTATTTACTGAAATGCTCTGGACACCCAGAAAGAGAGACATTCCTCACTAAGCATCTCTGCTTTTTCATCTGTCTTGAAGTGCTTTGATAAATGGATTGAAACTTGTCGGCTTTTCCTGTAGTTTCTGAGACTCCCTCTGGAAACTCTGTTGAAATGTTATTATTGCAAATTCTTAAGAGTCCTACTTAATGAATTGTAACAGATATCCCTGCGAGTCCTGCAGTTGTTGCAAGGACTGTGCTTCCTCTTCTTCCCGCAGCAGAATCAAACCAGTAGCACGCAAACATGCAGCAGCAGAGTTCACATCCTCCACCAAGGGCAGGTTGTCTCTTGCCAGGGAAAACACTTTACACCTTCCTAAGGCTTCAGCCCAAGCCCTGTGTCCTGGGTGGGTGGTCAGTGGGGCTTCAGTGACATCGAAGATAGCTAGATGTTGTCTGTCGAGTAAGAGATTAATTTTTGCTTTCAAGAAGAGACCAGAGGAAGGATGACAAACTATGTTTAAGTCTGCAATAGTTGATTTCCTCTGTCTCTAGGATGGATAAGATGAGTTCCTGTGCAATTTTTCATGGAAAGGGTCATTGGGCACTGGAACAGGCTGCCCAGGGAGGTGGTTGAGTCACCTTCCCTGGAGGTGTTTAAAGGACGGGTGGACGAGGTGCTGAGGGGCATGATTTAGTATTTGATAGGAATGGTTGGACTCGATGATCCAGTGGGTCTTTTCCAGCCTGGTGATTTAATGATTCTATGATTCTATGATACTCTGGCTTGCATGCAGTGTCTGAGCTATCCTGAAACACAGATTTGTGACTTGTGAGCTTGTGGACAGTCTGAACTCATGCTGCCCCCAGGTACCACCTGCCCTTGGAGCAGCCTTTTCTCAGACAAAAGTTACATGATGTTACCGCATGGGCAGATGAGATGGATGAAGGAGTAAGCATAGCACCTCTTCTGAAACACAGGAATGACCCGGCAGGACCATTAGATCTGCCTGAGGATACCTGTTGAGAGGGTGGTCACAGGTGCCTGGCAGGTACACATATGTAGCTTCAGTGGAGCTAGGGGACGGAAAGAAGTCAACCTTGGCCCCCAATAATGTCCTACTCTGTTGGATCCCACAGTGGAGGAATGGGATGCCATGGTGACTTCTTCTCCAACCTATTCAAAGGAATCTTACTCCTCTGCTCTCTCTGAAGCAGGGAGGCTGTGATCAGCGTTTTACTTGGTTAGGTAGCCTGGTTGTGCTGGTGAGGCTCAAAGATCCTTGTCGTGATGCAGTAGTCACTTCAGAGTGTAAAGGGTTTTTGTGGCTTTTTTTTTATCTTCTTAATGGGTTGGCCCTTTTTTTTGCAAGAATATCGAGCTATTACTGCTTAGGTTGTCATGGGGCACGAAGTGGCTAAAGGCACAGCCCCAGCAGCTTTAAGAGTTGTGCTTGTTGCCTAGCGTGGTACAGCTCACAGGGGCCTGCAGTAGGTGGCATTGGCCATCTCCAGCTTGAAAAATTAAACTATACTTCTCCCTTGAATGCAAATATGAACTTGGGCCATCCTGACTAAGGTACATGGGAAGAAGGTAGGGGAATTTTGGAAGAGGTCTTGGCCAGTGTGGTGTTGGAGCAGAACCACCAAGTGGCTGAGTGTAGGTCACCTCTCCACAGTGAGACCTCAGAGGTGCTTCTGTTACCTTCAGCACAGTGAGGCCATGTTTTATTTTTCTCAGCCTTTTATTTCACTTTTTATTAACATTTTGCATATTAAAATTTGTGTAGGCAGCCAGAAGAGAGCAGCATCTACACAATACTCGACACAATGGAGAGGATTAGGAATCGGTGGCTTGGTTCTTTGGGGGCTGAACTGAGGGGGGTGTGAGAATGATAAAGTGTCCTTTCCTCACACTTCATTTTAAAAGTACTTCTAATTTCTTCCTGTGCATATTCACTAAAATATGATCTATGTCCGATACTGATTTGTGGTCTCGACTGATAGTTTCAAAAAATTAAAGAAAACCAGGGTTACCTTGGTCTTTTTGTTGAGCTGTTCACATTTACTTTGAAAGTTTCTTCCCTCTTCTCAACCAACCCACACCTATTCATGTGCAGACCTAGTTGCAGCAATGTCAAAATAGGAACTTATTTTCACAAAAAGCAACTAGTGACTTGGGATTTTTTTCTGGTCTTTCAGCTGCCCTTCCACAAAATCCCTCCAATAATTTCATTCAGGGTAGGAATGCTCTGGAAATCAAACCTACTAAAGTTGCCCCTGTTTATTCCTCCCAAAGAGACGTTATCCCTGTCCCCTTGTCCCTCATGAGATCTCGGAGGAAACCACACATACATATTGACACATCTTCAGTGCATTCCGCACAAGCCAGTGAAATTACCTCAGAAATATGAATTTAGTCCTCGCAGTGTGTGCGTGCTGTGCTGTCTGTACAGGGTGCACACATACACACACCCCCCCCCCAGCAAACACTCCCACTTAAATTTCAGAATAAGCCATTCAAGGCATTGCTGTGTGATTCACTGCATGACTGCGCACTGTACACATTTGTCAAAAACGAAAGGGTATTCCGTGAATGTTACCACTTCGCAAAAATATTTGACGTGGGTTTAGTTGGTTTTAATATTGAGGTTCTCAATGATTGTCATGATTACTGTGTGTAATAGAAATTAGAAGGAAGCCTGGGTTTTGTCTTTGAAGTTACTGACTTCTGAGAGCACATTTTTTTTAAGTTTTCTTTTTAAGGTGCTTCTTTATGGCCCAGCTAAACTTTCCACAGATTATGTGTTAGCTATGATAGCTGTTCTATAGTTAGATTTTAATCAGCCGCGGTACACAGTAATGTTAAACACTGAAAGAGCTACTAATTAATCGCCTTTCTGTATGTAACAGAGAGATAAATATCCATCCCGGAGGAATTGTAATTTCATGGTTTCTAATGATGGTTAGATTACATTATCTGGATCACTTAGGCTGTGGGTGTCATAAAAAATGCTCAAAGTCATTTATATTCAGTTTAATTTTTTTTTTAACTTTGTAAGCCTGAGAAAATAATGCGGTGTTAGCAAGTCTGTTTCATATTTTAGTTAAATATACCTTTGTTGCACTGACTGAATGGATTCAGATGACAGTGACAAACTCAGTTCTTTTCTATTTAACATGCACCCTCTGCAATCAAATTAACAATGTACAAATCTTCATCAGGCTTCTGCAGAAGAGTCTGTTGAGTTCCTCGGCATTATTGAGCTTTGGGGAAAGGTTTTCTCTTTGGATGTCCATTTGCAATGTGTATTTCCTCCTAATTCTTGTATGTTCGATAAAGTCTCAATCATCTGTCTTGAACCAAGAATTAGCTGGACTTTCAGATTATTCCAGACTGTCTCTCAAATAAAATAATACAACCTGACAGGAGTGTGAACCTCTCATTTTCCCCTCCCCACTTCTAACTGATTGGAGTCTATGCACGACTTGTGTGCCTGCACATCTGCGTCCATGAGACACTTAATTTTGGTAGCTACAAGAATACAAAAAAAAAAAAAAAATCCTACTCCATGTACATTGTAATAGCTAATAGTTGCATATTTTGAAGTTATACTCATTCATATTTAAAAGGCTGAGGCTTCTTTGAACTGCTGTGTTGGAGGGGGAAGTTAATTGTTTCTGAATGAGGATGATACACCCTTTCCATATCAATTATGTGTAGTGCTCCAAATTATCAATAATGCTCATTTCCTATCTCCACCGTTTGTAGCTTCAGAGTGGGCAAGTGTGCTTGCAGAAAGTTGCCCAAGCTCCAGGGCTGCAGCCCCTTTCCGCATCCGCCAGGAGCCGGAGGCAAGAGGAAACCCCAGAGGAGCAAGGTGAGATAAAGAAATGTGATATATTTCCAAGAGCGAGTTTGTCATCAGTTAGCTAAAATTGCTTCTGAAGTTTTGCTGGCAACTGTTTTACGTGTCTGACTTAGTGACGAAGGAACTATACTATCTTAATAGAGAACTCCAGAACTTCAGAAGGGTTTCTCCTTGTTTGAATGCACAGCACAATGAATTTGTACCCACAGAGCATTCACCACTTACATTTCAAAACCTACAGCACACTAAACGTGAAACTTTTGTTCAAATTTCAAGGATTTTGATAGCCCAAGTGAATAGACACTGCCTATTGATTTTTCCCTTACAATGACTCTTGGATAACCTATTTTCTCATTTATTTTTAACGACAGCTCATGAGATTTTACAGCAATTCTGCCCAACCTCCTAATATCAAAATCCCTCCTTGACCCTGAAAATTGTAATTCTGCTATAGATCACAGCTGCTGAATATTACCTTTTACTAAGCTGGTTAAATAAAATATGTCCAAATCACTAGATCCCACAGGCCATGACTGCAATTCTAATTATACAGGGTCTGTATTTCTGCTCTACTGTACAGAAAGCACAGCTCTCTCTGAGTCCACACCAAAGTGTGGGAATCCAGAATATTGGTTCTAGTTTTGAATTTAAAAAAAAAAAAAAAAAAGTTATGCCGCTCTTCAATGGTTTTCCTGTAAAACTTTTACAAGGGAACCAAGCCCTTTTGATGTGTTCCATACAATAAAATGCTGTGTAAGTCTGGAGGACAGAAGCATGTGGTGAGAATTTTCTTGTGACTGGGGGATGGGTGTATTTGATGTGTACCCATTTCAAAATCAAAAAAATAATAAAGTCTCGCAGTACTCTTAAGCCGCACATTCTGCACAATGGCTCAGGAAACCAATGTAAGGAAACTAATTCTGACCATTAAACATATCCCTTCCCCTCCCACTGCTTATTCAAAGAGTGATCACATGCTCCCTGCTGCAAGTTACACCATTATAGAATTTAGATATGGAAGAAACCTATTAGGTTAGCCGTTCCACCTACTGATGTGGGATTGTTCCCTAGAGAACCTTATTCATTAGTGGATCACAGCTTAACCTCGTGGGCACACTGTGCCAAGACCATCTTGGTTTTGTTCTGCTTTTTCCTGCCATCCTTTAGTGCTAAGAGAGTGGCTGAGGGGGCAGTTTGGTGAAGAGTGCAATGGAGAAGATAAGAGTCTTCAGTTTCGCAGTCAGACTGGTGGTTTAGATGCTTGAGTGTGTATGTAGTCATGAGGGTGATTTATTTGTGTATTTTTTTTTTCAATAAGTATGCAAGTATATTTTTTTCAATAAGTATGCAAGTCGTTGATTCACCTTCCCTGGAGGTGTTTAAGGCACAGGTAGATGAGGTCCTGAGGGACATGGTTTAGTGTTTGATAGGAGTGGTTGGACACAATGATCCGATGGGTCTCTTCCAACCTGGTTGTTTTATGATTCTATGATTCTAAGTACAGAGAATTAGATAGGAATGGGAAGTGGTCTTACTCAATGTAACTCACTCTAAGACCTTCTGGAGCCCAGTGGTCTCCTACAGCAAATCACCTTCATGGCTTGCTCTGATTCGACAGTGTCCTCAGGTCTAATCTCCATTTTTCTTTTCTGCTTTCATTCTTTTGTGAGCAGATGGAACCAAACTTTTAATTGCTAGTCTGCCAAAGAAGGCAACTTGGCATTTTGCTGCTTTTCCAGGACAGAAAGTTTTTATTTTGGTTATTCTGTGGTCCAACCCCATAAAACTCTGGGATTTCCAGGGCAGTTGTGGGCACATGGCACACCTTGTGGTTGTGGAGCACTTTCAGCTGAGCTTCCTACTCTGAGCCTTTCTTCTCAGAAATCCACTTGCACCTTCTGTCCTCCTGGTCAGCTTTTTTAGCAATTCCCCTTATCCAAAACCCTTGGGAGGACCTCAGCACCAGCCCACATTCTCTGAAGTCAGCCATTTGTTTTTTTACTTGTCTGATTCAAAGCTGCTATCAAAGAGTCTGCCACTTTAGGGAAGCCTATTTGTTTCTACCACGAGGTAGAAACCCTCCTCTGGCCCCTCTGGGTATGAGCCCTGCACCTTGCTGGAGCTGCCCCTTTGCTCCACAAGCCACCCACACGTCGACTCAGTCCTCCAGACCTCTCCAAGAACCCTAGAGGTGAAACCAAGGTCCAGAGAGGTCTGACTGCAAGCAGACACCTGCTGACCCCAACATGGACCAACATCAGTCCTGCAAAGATCTAACCAGGTACAAGCAGCCATCACCGCACAGTAGACCCTTCACTCTTTGGAGATGCATTCCCCCTTTGAAGACCTGATCCTCAGAGCTTCTTTTCAGTTGAATGAAACTGGGAAAAGTGTGAGAAAGGGAGAAGAGCGCAGGTGCCTGCTTCCATCCTGCCGTTTCAAAGTTCTGGTTTCCACCCCCAGAATATAATAAATGGCTGCTGAGGTACTTGACATGGAGCTAAAGTCTGTGGGGTGAATTTTCAGAGCAACGCACAGGAAATTATATGCACAATTACTGTTGTTAACAGAGCCTGGGCATGTAACTCCCTGCACAGCAGGCTGGAAATCTTCCCCATGCATGTTTAATGGGGTTTGGGTTGCTACATTCCTAGGGCTGTGTCCCTTTTCTAATGCCTAGTGTCCTGGATGAAACAAAGGAAGTACTGAATGTAAAGGAGATTTTATTTTGCTATTAAAATAATATTCTCTTGATCTGCAATCTCCCTCTAATGCCAAAGAACTTCTTGCCTCACTCAGCAATCCCTTAACCTTTCTGTTCACTGAGGAAAAAGAGGGGGAAAAAGAGAGAGAGAAAAATAACACAGCTTTATTTATTTTTTTTCTTCGTTTAAATGTATTCCACATAACCTGCTCATCGATGTTCACATAGATGAGTATATACATGTTCATACAGGCAGCACAGTTGTTCTAGTGATGGATGTTGTTGAAATAAGCATAGGTCATAACACAGAAAATATTCGTCTAAATCTTAATGCTTAAATGCTTCTGAGTAAATAATATTTTGCATATCTTCCGAAGAAAATAAATTGTGTGTGCCATTTCACTAATCAGGCATGTATTTAAAATGTCTCCCTGCTCAGGAGGTTATTAATGTGGTATTTAAACTTCAGTACACTGTGCACTAGGAAGAGTCTGTAAATTTGGGATCATCTTATGCTTCCATGCTGTTTATTTAGTTTTATGTGCTGTAATTGTTTTCCTGTCCCCTGCAGAAGGTTATCATCTCCTGCACCTAGATCAATTCAAATGGACTTTAATTATCTTCAATAAAAATTAAATTACTCCTCTAAACTAAGAGTTTTGCAGCTAAAAGGAGCTTATATTTATAGCCGCACCATCTTATTGATTGAAATTTTCTTCCAGCTACGTTATGCATAGCTCTCCAGCTTGCTGCAAGGTCTGGAGGCAGAAAGCAAGGTGCTGTAAACTGGGAGCAGAAAAAAAACCAAAGTAAAAACACATACACACACACATATATAAATACATCAAATACATATACAAGTTTCTAAAAGGTTTCAATCATTCTAAAATTGCACATGATTGCTCTTTGGCTCCCCAAAATGCTTTCATCTCAAAGCAGAAAAAAGTGCAGCTTTCTCAAGTTTTAAAAGCACTGTTGGGGCATGCCTAATAGATTTGTCTAGCTCTCTGTGTCTTGATATATGCAGCGTGGTATTCTCCTTAGCATAGATCTTGAAACTGTAAATAAATAGTCACTTGATAATTGCTTAATGAAGTATCACACACCAGCAGTTTTGAATACAGAAAAAAACCAAGTTCAAAACTACCGTGTGGCGTCTCTTTTTACTGGAAATGGGCTTTTACTTTCAAACTTCTGTTATATTTGGAGAGAAGTAATCCCACGGAAAATGATACCAGTACTAATAGGGACCATATTATCTTTCATGTGGGTATTTTTTTCATGTTTAAGGTTTCTTTGTTATTATCTCAGTAGCAAGACTCTCCACACAGTCTTAGGCAGAAAATCAAAATATGCCTTAAAGCAATAATCTTTTAATAAGTATCAAATGTCTTTCAATGAGATAAAAGAATTCTGTAGCGTGCTTATACACACACACTCACACACGCACTACACCATTAATCTTATTTTATACCTTTTCAACAATATTTCAGGGAATATCTTTTTTTTTTTTTTTTCCCAAGATGAAACCCTCCTCACAAATTTCAGATAATTAAATTTCTAAACTCTGCTAAGAAAAGTGTTAAAATTAATCTCGCCACTTGTCAAGGCTTGTTATTCAGGTGACTTTGGGAGATGGGAGCATCTCCTACGGCCTCAGACTTTACTGTCAGCCAAAATAGGGGTGTTGCTCAAAACTTCATTACACATCAGCTTGGAGAATTTTCTTTTTGCACTGATTTTTCAGAAGTGTAGGATGGAGTGGAGTCACACAGACAAATTTCAGATGAGTAAAGGTGAGATCCTTCAAAGAAGGTACAAGGAGTCTTCCTCACTGTGTTAATGGACACAAAGGAGCATTGGGATTCACCATCCAGGCCCAGATTTGTCATATGCAGTGAAGCTGGTGAAGGGTTTGGAGAACAAATCTTATGAGGAGTGTCTGAAGGAACTGGGGCTGTTTAGCCTGGAGAAGAGGAGGCTGAGGGGAGATACACTCTACAACTACCTGAAAGGAGGATATAGCAAGGTGGGTGCTGGTTTCTTCTCCCAAGTGATAAGTGGTAGGATGAGAAAAAATTGTCTCTAGTTGCACCAAGGGAGGCTTAGATTGGATACTAGGGAAAATTTATTTACGAGCAGAGTGGTGAAGCATTGGTACAGACTGCCCAGAGCAGTGGTGGAGTCACCTTCCCTGGAGCCATTCAAAAAACATGTAGACATGGCACTTCATAACATGGTTTAGTAGGCATTGTAGCGTTGGGCTGGTGGTTGGACTCGATCTTAAGAGGTCTTTTCCAACCTTAATAATGATTCTATGATTAAGCTCCCTGCCCAGAGAAACTAAGTTAGCAGGTTAGTGATCTGAGGTGCTTTCTATAGGCAATGGGGATACACGGGCAAGATCCCTGAAAACAGACTGGGGAAATGCCCCACCAGCCTCCTGCCAAGGACAGACATGGTTTCAATGGGCACAGCTACTTTGCAGGTGAAAGTGAAGGAAGTCTGGACTAGCACTGATGAAGGGAATTCTCATTAGCCTTAGACTTTTGACCCGTTTGTTAACAGGAGAATAATACCTATCTGCATCTGATGCCAACATGTGATGCACACCTCTCAGCTCAGTTGCTTGCCTGTGACAGTGACATGCAAAGTGCAGTGCTCACTTGGCGCTGTTGGAGTGCACGTGCTTTACGCTCTGAGTCTTTCTTCCTTGTTGTGACAAGATAGAGTGTTCCCACCAAACAGAAAAGGAGCATGGAGGAGAGGAGGAGCTGCATTGCAGAGTGCAGAGCTGCTGTATTCTCCAGTGACTTAAGTGGGGCCTCGAGGGAGTGAAGAGGGGAAAAGTTGGATTTTTTTTGTAAAACGGTGCCTTTTGCACCTTGACATTCAGTGAAAACAAGCTGCAAGTTGCTTACATGCCACAGGTGAACTTGTCAAAGTTGTTCTCTTTCCTAATGCTCCTTATGACAAATACTCCTAATTGCTTCTCACTTTCATAGTTTTCTGTGCCTCCTGGCTAAGATAACTGTCTGCAGCCTTGACAGTTTGTCCTTTCAAAGCCTGGCTTTAGTTGTGTCTATCTATGTTTTTTGTTTTTTACCGACTCGAGAATATCCTCGCTGCCTCCCCATCCCTCTGTGCCTGTGGAGTGACACACGGGCACCTGCCAGCTGCTTCAGAGACCAAATTCTTCACACCTTCCCCAACAGCTGAGCAGCACTGTCCCATGTTTGCTAGACCTGGTGAATAAAGATGCAGAACGTGCTTGTCTTTGAATAATCCAAAGCACGCATGCCACATTGAATCTGAAAAGAGAAATTCCATCACCAGCTACCTAGAGGAAAATGCAGGGAAAGGAAAAAGAAAACAAAATCAAATGTCATTTGTCTCTTATGGAGATGGGTCCAAATTTCATACCTCCTAAGCCAGGACTCCCTTAAAATATATGATGGTGGTGCTAATTTGAGTTGTGAACTCATTCTTACTTTTTTTTAGAAATCTACACATTGGTGTCGCTAGCCTTTGAAAGCCTTTTAAGTATCTTTCTCATTAATTTACTTAATCCTCTGATCTTGCTTTCTTTTAAGTTGTTTATTTTTAAAAGAAAGACAAAAGTGAGCTGGAAAGCTTTGTTACTAAAAGAAAGGTATTTAAAACTGCATGTGATACAAAGTAATTAAGAGAATATAAATATAGGTGTAAATAGTGCATAAATACATGGAGTCGGTGTGCTGAGAGAGCTTCCTTCACAGGCTTTAAAGGTAAGCAGTGGACAGGTGAGCAGAGTGCAGGTAGCAGACCTTTTCCTCAGGCACCTGCATTAGTAAACCTTTCCTTTCTACAAGTTTATTGTCTTTCTTCAGTATTTTTTTGATGCTGCAAGACACCAAAATAAAAGATTTTTGTAGCAGAGAAGGTGGAATCAAACTTCATATCTGATGGAAGCTTCCAAATTTTCACATTATTTTTTGTTCTGAGTTGTTTCATGAAAATTTTCAAAAGCAACCTGAGATTCCTGCACTTCACAGTGCTCAGCTGGGGGTGTGTAAAGGCATTTCTTTTTCAGAAAGTAAGTTGCTTGGCCATAGCTGGAAATCAGGTTCCCTCCACAGTGCTCAGCGCTCAAGAAAACCCCAAAAGAGAGGCACCCAAACCCATCCTTTACTATGGAAGATTTTATTTGGCTAACTGGGACAGGGCAGGCCTGAATTTTGGATGAAAGAAAACTTAGATGAGCAGGGAAGTTATTCCCCAAGGACTATATCCTCAGTGATACTATGAGCTGGCAAACCCCGTAGCTTTCAGCATCTCTCATGATCAGACTGGAAGTCTTTTGCCTGAGGCTGAAAATCTTTTCCTCTCTAAAACCAAAGAGATGTTGGCTGTGAGTTATGATTAGTAATAGAGTCCATTTGTGGTGAGGTGGGGGAAGGGGAGATGATGGACCAAGAATCATAAGATTTTATGTCCTCGGCTTATTTCCAAAAAACTACAGAGGACTACCCTGGTCTGGATAGTTTGCTGCTTAAGGATAAAACTGAAAGGAGAGCACAGGGAGCAGCAAGAGAGAACAAACACGGAAATTGTATGTAAGTAGTCTGCATTCTTTGTAAGCAGCATAATTGAAATATAGCAGGTTGAAGGATAGACTCAGGGAGTTAGACCATTTAAAAGGCCACCTGGAAGAGAGATCAAGAGTGCTAGGGTGAGCTGCTGTCAGGAAAACAACCCCAACTGAGCGTATTGGCAAAACAAAGTGGGAAGATTTCCAAGTGCCCGCTCAGAGCATCAGCACCCAACTCCTCTCACCCGTGGCAGCATGGTCCTGCTGACAAGGGCATCAGGCACTCATCCACGGTCAGCTCTCACCGGTGTGTCTGGATGAACTGCTGAGAGAATACGTTCCAAATTTGGAGGCCCACAGAGAGGGTAAGTTGTGTTTGGCCAGGCTCTAATTGCATCCTTGCATTGCAGCGCAATTAATTGCTGCCATGGTCTGCTTGAGAGGAGGGAGCGTGCCAGCTCCGTTCCTGGGCAGCCCCAGAGGCTGGGGACAGGGATGGCCTGCTCAATGGCTCCATGGCTCTGCTGCCAACCCTGCTGGCAATGCTTGTCTTCCAAGGATGTTGTGCTTTATTCCTGTGGTGGGTTCTCCTCGCAGGCTTTAGAAGTTTGAGAAATTGCATAGAAAAGGTAGGGCAGGTAGAACACATTGATTTCCACAGATTTTGTGTATCTCAAGAAAGAGGTGACTAGAGAAAAGTGTGAGCACAGTTTTCCACAGCATTTAGTGTGGCTGCTTTCAATGCACACCTCAAAAGGAGGCAGTGTCTTGCAGAAAATACGTAGTTCTGTCAAGCTACAGAGGGAGAAGAAAGAATAATTTTTCTCTTGCTTTATAGATCACTACCATTCTGATGTCAAGAATAGCTTAGTAAAGTAGTACAGGCTCCTGAATGCAAGGAAAAGCAGTGTTTAAACCTCAAGCTGGGCTTTGCACCTCACTCCTAATGCATCCCTCACTGAACCTTTGCCTGTAGGGGAGAGATGGGAAAGCGGTGATCAGATTCATAACTTCCAGTGCCTGGGATGGCTAGTGCTAGCCTCAGCTTCATCAGCTGATATCACGGAGGCCTGTGGTACAAAGAATGAGTGCAGAAGGAGGTAGAAATGAGGTTCTTTATGGGTCCCAGCACTGAGCAAGGAGTCAGTTCTTTGCAAACCTGCCTTGATTAACCCTAAATGGGGCACAGCTCAGAGCAGTACAGGACGCCAGTGAAACCAGGGCAGCAAGGACCACTGCTGACCAGCCTGCAGGGAGGGAAGTCAACAGCAGCAGCACCAGCAGGAACTTTTTCTAGCCTTTCCCAAGGTCCCAGGTGTGTGCCGGCTCCTGGATTTCTGTAGGAGATTCCTTTTATTTCTGGCTATCTTCCCAGTCCCCTAAGAAGCAGCTGCAGCGCACAATAGTTTTTCCAAAGCATATTAGTGGCAGACAGCCCTCAGCCAGCTCAGAAGAGCATGATGACTCTGTGGGAGCACCTCTGGGTAAAAGCTAAGAAAGTAAGCCTGGTATGAATATCTGGATCTTATCTGGAAACCCCACCAAGGGCAAGAAGTACTCAAGTTCCCTGCACCTTACAGCTCCTCCATCCAAAGCACCTGGCAGCTGGTGCCACTTTGCAGGCAAGTGTTCTATGAATCACAGATTTGTAGAATCATAGAACCATTTAGGTTTAAGATCATTAAGTCCAATCATGAAGAATGTGTGTGGCCTGACTTCAGATGTTCATTGCTTCCTCTGGCGGAGCCCACTTTGTGTTTGTGGGCAATGAGGAGGTACAGGGGGAGGACAAGCAGAAGGATGTGGGACATATTTTGTTCCACAAGGTGTTTGGACCTTGGTGGGTTTTTAATAATCATGTTTTTCAAAAATATAGACATTTACATGAACATAATGCCATGGTGACAAGAAATGTGTATGTCACCTTGGTGTATGTGACTGGGCACACAAAAAAATGAAGTTCTCCAGTTGCATGGGGAACAGCTGGCACAAAATCTCCTCATGTGAACCTAAAAATACTCATAGGTCAGGGCTCTGAAAGAAACCATTTTTTTTTTTTTTTTTGGCAAGCCTCCTTGTCAAGAAGTAGAAGAAGAGAGAGTCTTTATTCTAGTTGTTAAATTACTGCATGCACAAAGTCACTACAGGGAAGCATCTTCCTAATCATTACAGCCTGAGGCACCGAGAGAATCCACTTCGGCCCTTGGGAAGCTGCTGGTGGCAGTGGGTTTTTAGCAGGGATTTGTGTTGCCTGGAATGAGCAAATTGAGCCCTGCTAGTCGAGTAACTCAACAAGTTATCATCCACAATGTGCCTGAGAACTGAAGTGTGTCACTATAGCTCGGCAAAGCTAACATAGGTTTGAAATTCTGAGGAAAAGTGTGTCTGGCCTATTTTAACTTTTTTCTTTTGGGACCCTTTTTAGCTCTTTTTCCTGCTGTGTTTTCTCCTAGTCCCATAAACGAGCCAGACACACATTTAGAGTTGATTCATTCATCCATCTTATATCTAAGTCCCTTCCACACATGATGAATAGCCTGGCCTGGCCTGCTGTTCTGCCTCGTTGCCTCTTTTGGAGAACAATATTTGCAAGGGATTTGAGGTGGGGTGGAGTCTGGTTTGTCAGAGAAGTGATTGCCATACATTTTGCTGTATGCAAAAAAAAAAAGGAGGAGAATGAGAAGAAATTGAATGTTATCATCCCCCCTCCCTACCCCACCCGCTGCCAGTGGGCTTTATGCCTCCCTACAATCTATGTGTGACTCAGCTCCAGCAAACTCCAGGAGCTGGAAACCTTTAATCGGCGCTATCCTTCACCTTTTGTACCTTTTCCAGAAGACACACACACACACACACGCGCGCGTGCGCACACACACACCCCCGCCCCAGACAGTGATTGTGTGTCCAGAAGGTTTGAGTTGGGCATCTCTCCATAGGCAAGGCCAACTTGCACTGTAGGGACAGAAGGTAATAAAGACTAAATAGTGTTTACCTTATGTTTCTCATTCACAGCCTGCCTTAAATCATTTGTAACAGGGGTGGGGGGAGTACGGGGATGATATTGGGATTGTGTGCAGCCCACATGCCAAGAAGTGCTCTTGCCTTCCCTGGAGATGATCTCTGTGGAGCCCTGCAGGGTGTGATCACTTATTTGGCAATATGAATGCAAGGAGCAGAAGCGCAAGCAACCGGCGCAGCAAAAGCATTAGATCAGGGGTTTTGGACTTCACTGTGGTCCCACACCCAAGTCAGGCACAAACATACATGAGCATGCATTTGCAGATGTGCACATGTGTGTGATCACAAAGGCTATTTTGATTGAAAAAAAAAAAAAAGGAGAGGAGAGGAGTCACCATTGCTATCAAATGATCCCCTTCTCAGGAAAGCAGCAGTGTACTGCAAGCACCAGGACCACAGAACCAGACTTTCTGTGGTTGCCTGCATGAAGGTCTCTCATCTGGACCCTCTTTTACTGTGGTGGTTAAACTAAGGTAGGTGCTCCGCTCCCAGGCAGAGCACTAAAGTACTCTTTATGTATAAAGAATTTTTCAAGCACAACCCACAGGCTGAGATCCACACTGTTACTTTGCATGACTAGATTTGCCAGCATTTCCTTGACTGTCTCTGAGACAGTTTTTGCATGTGTGTGCACGTGTGTTCATGAGAGTGATGTACAAAATAAATAGACATGACCTTCTCTACTACTTTTGAACCAATTTAGTTGAAGGCTAATGCATAAAAGCCAGCAACAGATGACAAATTTAGCATAAAAGCAAAGTGAAATCACTTTCAGAAACTTGCCAGTTCGGCCATTTAGGAGTCTGAATGGGTATTGATTTGAGGTGAATATTCTAAAGTTTGCATTACCTCTTGAAAAGTGCTAATGTAGTTCTTGTCACTTTAAATTAACTTTAGATAAGTGGGAATGACAGAAACATGAAGATGTGTGAACTATATTTGACTGATATTCTGTCAAATATTGCATGGGGTTATGATCCACAACTTTTCCCATCTGCTGCTCAAACCTGAATCCTTGAATGCACAATGGTTTAATTACCATATATTGTTCTGATTTCACTTAGTAGTATAAAAGACTGTGAATGTTAAATATACCCTTACCTGCCTTCTTTCTCTATAGCTAAGCTGTATGAAGAAGGAAGGGAGGATTCTTCAGCAATTTTTCACACCCGCATATAATGATTTGCTAAGTGCATCTCTTCTCAAATAATTAGATTCGCAGAAGTTAACCAGAGTAATACAGCACTCAGAATTTCATTCACTCCTTTCCTTGGAGACATTTTTCCCCCTCAGTAATAAAAGCAATGAGCGCTGATGTGGCATGTTGCACTCACTGCACTTCACAAGCAGCAGTATAATTACGTGAGGCTTTGCCGTTCAGTATCATTGCAGAAGGATACAGTGTGGAGCAGTGGACATCAACACTTACTTTCTACTAATATTATGTTTCCTAGAAGGCCTGACATTGACTCCCTGGTACCACCTGCCCATCCTAGAAACTCAGACTTACACTTAGTAAGCCAGCTTGCCACTTTCTGTGGCTGGACATCCAGAAAACTGAATGTCTTAAATTAAAGACCCCTTTGAAAATACAGGCAGTATTAACTTGCCAAAAATCCCCTAGCGTTTCAGTGACAAAGCTCAGAGGACTTTAGTAAAACCTCTTTTCTCTTCTCACCTCACTCAGCACTACTTGGATGAGCCGAGTTATCTTGACTTCCAGCTGAAGGAAATAACATTCACTTTACTTGATATACTGGAGAAGTGAACCCTGGCAACAACTAGTTCCTTCACTTTCCAGTGTTCTTAGCCCACGTATCTCTTGAGTATTCTTTGCTTTAAGAAGACACTGAACTTTGTAGTGACATTCTGGGTTACATTCTGGAACCACACTGCTTAAAGGACAGGAAACATTTCTATGTATGTCTTGTTGACTCTCATATTTCTGCATCAGGGAGAGAGCGTGGCTATCCAGAAAGAAGTAAGCTCAATGATGGCTCAAAAGGACAACTGAACGTATGAGGTTAGACGGATTTGTAAGATGGAGTAACAAACCCATCCCTTATTACCAAGATGTGTCTTCTGGAAGAAATACATAATAATACACTTGGGAATAACAGTCTTTTATATGTTTTGTCAGTTTTTTGAGATTTAAGACTAACATTGCCTTTCTCCGGTTCTAGAATATTACATAGATTCTCTCAGATATAAACACAGCTGTTCCTCTGTTATATCTTTTACCAGTAGTTTTTTTATGTCATTATTCTTTCTTCCGTCCATTTCTTATGAAATCTCCAAGCCTTGATTTTGGGCATTCTTTTGCCCCTAATTTCTTTCTGTGATTACTGAAAGTGGGACGTGGCAAGGGAAAGTCCTACATAGGCAATATTTCTATTTTGTTTGGGAGAACTACGTGCTATGAAGGTGCAGGCTTCTCTTTTGTATCCAGTTGCATTTAATTCTGAGTAGTGAAGAGGTTGGGAAAGATATTATATGAGCCCAAGGAGGGGAAAAAAATATGAGACTTGAGAAACTCTTGGAATGTATTAACAAGTTCTCACTCTTTGGCTGGAAGTCAGTCCTCAGACTGAGTGCATTCCTATCCTCTTGCAACAGCAAGTAGGTAAATGGACACCAATATGAGCAAGCCCTTATCTGGTAGCTACAGGACAACTAAAGGGATCAATAGCTTTGCAAACTCTGCTAAGACACACTCAGCTGATGATGCCACCCAACATCAGCAGATGTTCAGGTGGGATTTTGGAAAACACTTACCATTAAATACACTCTGCTTCTGTTAAATCAATCCCACTGAAAGCTGATGCCTTAAACTCTCTACTGGGCGATCAGAGGAGAAGCCTTCTGGTTTAGCATTACTCTTTGTCTCCTCTTCATCTAACTAACATCTGGCCCAGTATAATAATCTTTGTTCTGAGTGGTATAAAGTCATTAGCAAAATGTTAATGAGGACAAGTGTTGTGGCACTGGACCTCTATTTAGGGAACCTATTCCAAAAGTGAAAGTTATGATGTTTCTTCAGACCATCTTGCAAGTGACATGAAGATTAATGAGAGAAAGACAAATGCCCTTACTCCAAAGTCAGCAAAAAAATAGAAGGTTCTGTTTAAACTTTTCAGAATGAATTACAGTCAGTGCTGACTATCAAGAAAAGAAATCTGAGTTGAAGAGTCTGGAATAATTCTCTGGGACTTTCCCCAAACCTGTCACTTTTTTCTGTGCATATGAATATTAAGGGGTAGCAGAATCTGCAAATCCACACGTCCCGAGCCTGTGAGACAAGCTGATGGACTCAAAAATGTTACTTAGCAGCGGCAAAGGTAGTTGGATACTTAGAAAATACTGGTATTTCAACCTGCTTAGATGAAACAGGGGAAAAATATTTGGACTTCTATACCATTTTTAGAGAGCCCAGATTTACTTCTATAAGCTGGTAGAAGAAAGATCTCTACTGCAAAAAATTGTATGCATGTGATGAAGGCTAATTACTGGCTGTTACAAACACATATATTTATTTTAGCAAGGCAATTCAGCTCCATTTGAATTGTTTGTGCAAGATAATTTAATATTGTATTCACTTGTCTTGCAAAACTACTGATTGTGTATGTGTGGGTGCTACAAATATGCTTACCATGTGGAAATAGGTCAGAACAGTTTCAGAAATACTTAGTGGGGTAAATCAGAAGCAAGTAAGACTGAAAACCAAGTAATGATCCATTATGGCTTCTTATTTTTGAAGCAAACCATTGGAGCATTGTAGTCCAGCTCCCTGCTGTGTTCCAGAATATGTTCTACAGGGTTGTCCTTTTTTTTAAAGCATTAGTTTTGACTAATTTTATAGTGTTTGTAAATGCACAAAGCTCTGGAGTTACTCAGTATATACACTGCCAGCAAGTTTCAAGTGATTAAGTCTTTAAGGTGGAGTTGACATACATCCCTCTATCTGCCAACAGACATGGTCAAGTGCTACACTGTTTCAAACCTTATGTCCTAAAATATTTTGTTAGTGTCATGCTTTCAAGTGAATAGTTGTTTTAGTTTTTTTAAGCTGATGTTGTTGAACTCCATTTTAAAAGTATGAGTTATCGTGGGAAAGAAAAGATTATTCTCAATTTACTAAAACTTTAGGCAGCTACCAATGACCCAGCCTGCACAAGACCATGCATGCAAGTTTATACATAAACCAATATAGTCTCCCACAAATGACTTTGGAGAGAGTTCCGAATATTTCTTCCCTTTCTCTCCCCTCTTGCCTCACAAAAGCAGTATGCATCCTGACAAAAGAGAAACCGCAGAATGTGCAGAATGTCAACAAGATCCTGGGGTCTGATTCCCACTAGTTTTACTGGGCTCGGAGTTGGGTACTTACTGCCCAGAAGGCTAGACAATAGATTTGTTCCTTCTCCTGAAGAAGCAAAATTGAGGCATTTCCTCTGCATGTTCCCCTGGCCCATTGCAGGACACGCAAAGCATCTAGAGTGCAATCCTCACTGCTCACTCACAGCAATATTCATGCTGAATCACTGTGAGCTGGCTACTTGCACTGCGTGATCATTTAAACATCAGAGTCACAAGAATATTCATGAAACTTATTGAGTACAGGTGGGTTTTGCATTGGAAACACGTGAGAACTTGTGCTTTCTGCATTGTTCCTTATATGAAGGCTTATGTCTAGCAACCTAATTATTTTTATTTAAGAATTACATTGCTCTTGCTAACACAAGCAAAATGCCAGCACCTGCTCTTTACTGGACCCTGTAGTGGTTTTTCTTTGGTCACCTATCTTCCAGAAGGAAGGGGGACTATTTTCACCCTGAAGGAATTTACTGCATAGTCTCCACCTGTGCTACAACAGAGGAGACATGAGCTGTTATAATCCTCAGGTCTTTGGTTACTGAGGTTAATCAGAGCATCCATTTTAACTCCTCTAAAGACATCCAAGAAGGAGTTCTTGCACATGTGCAACTACAAATCTTGTTATACCTTTCAACAAGGCTTTCTCCAAATCAGCTAACAGACCTACCTCTTTTAAAAAGACCTATGAAGGTAGGAACGATGATATTTGTCAACATCACGTACAGAGAGAAAACATAGAGGTAAACAAAAATGCTTTCCATTAGATGTTCTCCTGTTTTTCTGCAGCTATGTTATTTGGACGATCTCTCATATGAGGGCAGAACATGAGGAGGAGTTTTTGACCTTATTCCTACATCACCTGTCAGAGAACCCCAGACTTGACTCACAAGGTAGGGCAGAACTGTTGAGCAACAAGAAGCTTTCATGAAGGGTTACAGAGGGAAACTGAAAAATAACTTGTTGAAAGACCCATTCGACCCCTCAGTTTCCATTTTTCCTTTTCTTTATAGCACTGTGCCTACCATCACTCTGCTCTTCCACCTGCAGTCACTCTGTAGCACGCATCATGTTCCCTTCTGTACCAACCCTCATTGCCTTGTCCCATGTCCTCTTGCATTCATGCTAGTAACTTCTCTGACCCTGAGCTTCCTTACACACATCTTTCAGTTTTTCAGTCATGTTCCAGGTCTCTAAAAACTGAGTTGGCCATCTACCAAGAGGATAACGCCTCATTAGCCGTCAGGCTTCTCTCCCTTCAGTCCGTTCTAGATAGGTGTTGGTTCTTGTCATGCACTGCTCTCCTTCAGTAAGACCACTAGCTCCTCTCTCCTGCCGTAAGCTTGTTGCCAGTCTCCTGTTCTGAATTGCCCCAATCCCCCCCTCCTTGATCTCATGCTTCAGAGTTTCTCTGGTGGAAATCCTGTGACCAGGCTGTCTTCCTCCATAAGAAATCTATTCTGTCCTTGTTCATCTCTGATTTTCACAAAATGAACAACTATATTGCTCCTATACGAGTCTACCCTAACAATTACCATCTAACTCCCTCTGAGAACTGGTTTCACTTACATCCATCTTTTCTTGCGTGGGAGTTCACCTTCTCTGGCTTAGCTTCCACCTATAACAATCAGTCTAAACATTTCTTGTTAGTGTCCCTAATGACACGATCTCTTATCTCACCTTCAATCTCTTCTGTCAAGTGTCTCCAATGCAGATAACCAGATCCCTCATCCTTATGTAAGCCTACACTTGTTTTCCCTCTCACCTCCTTCTCTGGTTCTTGAATGATTTTATTTGCACTCGATTTCAGCTGTCATCTTTGATTCCCTGATATCTCTTTCTACCATGATTTTTTATTTTCTATCCAAGCTAAAATCTCATCATGTCTGTATAGTAACTCTTTATGGTGTTCAACGTTCAACACAAGTTTGATTTGTGCAGGACTGCTCTCCCTTAATATCCTGCATCCATGTTATCTTTGTTGACCCTTTCTGCATAACTTCTCTGAGATAGTCCTCTCCCAGCTAATTTGCTTGTTGAAACTCTTCTCATCTGATGGCAACACCTCTTTCTCTAGTCTAATCGTCTTTGTCTCCTCTAATACTTATTCTTAATGGTGCTTGTTTTCCGTCACATGGATTGTATCAATTTTTTTTTGCCTTTCTCCACTACGTCTCCTTATCTGTTGTAGCAAGTAGCAGCAGCTTGCCTCTGCCTTCAGCACCCTTCAAGGCTACTTCCTTTTCCACCCATTTCCTGTTGTCCATTTCCTACAAAACAGCTGCTCTTCCAGTTGATCCCAGATGTCTGTGTCCATAACTGTGCTTTCATGCTAGATAGATACCCAAAATTCTCAAGAAGAACTCTGCATGCTGCAAATCTGCTAAGTTTTCTCTTTCAAAATCTCCTTTAGAGCTCTCTATCGGCGGGATGACCACTGAAAATTCAACTGCACTGACCTAACTGCCCATCCCATTGACAGTCTAAATCTTTTTTAGCCTGCATTTCCACGTTTCTCTGTAGCTATCTCTTGACTCTGGACTGTAAACTCTTCCCTTTATTGTTATTCTCTGTTTGTGCAGAGCTTTTCAGTGTGGGCTCCTAGTCCATGACTCCTAGAGGATATGTCAATGTATTCAAGTAATGGGGAACATGAATACTGCAACGAAGCCAAAGCTCTTGGAAATCTTTGTGAGTCAGGGTGTTCAAAATATGAACCTAGCTCCAGCCACAAATTTTGCAATTGGCATGCAACTCTGCAAAATCTTTGTGTAAAACTCATATTGGAACATCCCTAAAGTTAAGGGGTGGTGTTGGAATTTGCATCCAAATTTCACAGCTGTAGGTCACCTCTCAAACACGGATATTTGGAAGACGGTGAGGACTGTGCTGTAAGCAGCTACATCGGCAATGAGATATTGCCACTGTTTTTTTTTTTTTTTTTTTTTTTGCTGTCTGTGTTTTTGAATTGCTTGCTACAAGGACAGCTGTGAGGCAGATGCCGTTCTGAGTTCAGATGTGGAATGTTACAGGGTCACTCTGCTTACCTTATCATAAAAGAGCACGCGTTTTTGTGCTCTTCATGTACTGGAAAACAAATCCATGACAAATACCGTATTGTATGCAAGGGCTGGGGGTGGGGGAGTAGAAGGGAAGGGTATCTTATCCTTAGGGGCTGCTGGTGCTAGGCGCTACAAAAGAAAGCCCTGTTTGTAAGCCACACTTAGAGATACAGACCCCAGACTGAAGCACCTGCAGCAGCTTAAGGATGGCTCAGTGGGCAAGTAGATGTGCACCAGGGGTGGGTGTTTCTTATCTGCCACAAAGAGGGAGGAGGACTAGTGAAGCTAGACTGTTGCAGCAGGAGAATTCAAGGGGTGCATAGCCTGACGACATGGGGTGAGGAATTCTCAGGTGTTTTTACAGGTTTTCTGCACGAGGCAGAATATAGTGTGGCCCTAACCTTTGATTTGTATTGCTATACGCATACATAAAAAAGGGTATATCCTGGACTGAGGGTGGGGGTTAGTTGCATTACAAGACATTGATGCTGGTGGTATCGGCTGGGCAAAGTGGAGTTTTGTATCTGGAAACTGGAACTTGAGAACAGAGGGAGCAGAAGGTTCTCAGAGGCCATAGGAGAGGAGCTAAGGCTTGGGGTGCATGATGGAGAAAATAATAATAATAAGCAAGTGGATTTGCAGCCTAATGAAACATGGTAGGAGATGATAGAACAAGAAGAAGTGAATCATAGAATCATAGAATCATAGGACAACCAGGTTGGAAGAGACCCATTGGATCATCGAGTCCAACCATTCCTATCAAACACTAAACCATGTCCCTCAGGACCTCATCTACCCGTGCCTTAAACACCTCCAGGGAAGGTGAATCAACCCCCTCCCTGGGCAGCCTATTCCAATGCCCAATGACCCTTTCTGTGAAAAACTTCCTCCTAATCTCAAGCCTAAATCTCCCCTGGCGGATCTTGAGACCATTCCCTCTTGTCCTGTCCCCTGTCACTTGGGAGAAGAGCCCAGCTCCCTCATCTCTATAACCTCCTTTCAGGTAGTTGTAGAGAGTAATGAGGTCTCCTCTTAGCCTCCTCTTCTCTAGGCTAAACACCCCCAGCTCTCTCAGCCACTCCTCATAGGGCCTGTTCTCCAGCCCCTTCACCAGCTTCGTTGCTCAATGAGGATCACTGAACAAGGAAATCCGGGCTGGAAGGTGGGAGCTTGTGCAAGGTCTGGCTCAGCTGGTGAGGGAGGTGGGCTGCTGCATACACTGTGGCTCTGTGACAGAGATGCAAGTGACAGTATGGATGGCACAGTGAGGAACAGCTACTAGCAGGGCCAAAGTTATGCCAGGGAGAAAGAGGGGGAGGTAGAAAAAGAGAAGGACTTAAAAGGCCAGAAAGGAGAACTGCAGAGAATTTTTCTCTACCTGGCTCTTTACTATGACATGAATAATCTTTCAAGCCTGAAGAAAACCTTTGCTTTTTACTTCCCTGTGTCTTTCTTCGCAATGTTTCTGCATCTTGGAAAATTGGGTTGAGCTATGGGAGGAAGGATGAGTGAGACAGAGGGTGGAAGAGGTCTCACAGCACTGGAATCCCATCAACTTGCCTGGGCAGCTGCTGCTACTGATTATGTATGCTATATCCATGCATGCTGCATTTCCCATGTTAGCTGCACGGTTTGGAGCCTGCAGTTGCAGACAAAGGTTTGGAGCTGTGTTCTTTCAACTTACTGGCCTGTGCAGGTTGTTACAGGAAAAGCTACAGATTCCAAGATGCACAATAGAAGAGAAACAGTGAAGATGAAGACTCATAGTGCTTGCTTGTCTGCCTAATGTATATCTATCTGCCCTCCATACTTAAGTAGTTTCCTTCATGGTAGGGTCTCTGCATCCGTGTAAGTTGAACACTGAACATAGCTGGCACAGGCAGGAATGTGGAAATATTGCCCACCACCACGTTTGTCCATGCAGTTGCCAAGACAAATACAGGGTCGTATCCTGCTGCTATCCAATGCACAGAACTACTATTACGCGGCAATGAGAGTTCTGCATAAAAACATCAATGGAAATATTTCACTTCTTTCAGACGGAGCGGTCTGTGGCATAAATTGCAATACCTTTGTTGTGCACAGAAGGTAAACTCACATTTTTCCTGACTCTCCCTTTTTATTAGCATGCCCTTTGGAATGCGCTTTTTCACCCCACTGTATCTAACTAGCATCATGAGGTGGTTTTCAACAAAAGCACAGTAAAATCGTTGAGGGAGGGTGTGCCTGGGTGGCTTTTTAAAAACACTTAATATTATTATTGCTGATTATTCAAACATGAGTTCCTGGCATGGTATATTTTAAACTGTATTAGAAAAATCCAGAAATAAAATAAAGGTGACATTAAAAGTGAGGGGATACCATTATTATACCTACGGGTAAAATTCACTGTCTGAAATCATCTCAGAAGGATGTAGACTGAAAGAAACTGCTACTTTGGCTGGTGGTTTAGAGGATGTTCTATTGCTGAGCTACTAAATAAATCCCCTTTTGCCCTGCACTGCCTCCAGCAAGCCCTTAGCCTTCCCCACTCTGTCTTCCCCACACTGTTTCTCTACTTTTCCTCATAATCTCAGCCCTGATTCTCTTTTTCCCATTCTTCTGAATGTTGAAGTCATGACCTTTGTGGTTTATAGGCCACAAGAGACTGAGCTAAATGTGTTAGCACAGAGTCAAAACAAGTAATAGCTGGCCAATTAAATTAATAATCCATATTGTTACAATGTTTAACCACGGCTGTTTCCTCAGTGGTCTGTTTAAATCACAGCCAAGTCCTGACCTATTAAAATGAATAACTGGAATTATGAGAAACTCCATTTAATAAACACAGCAAGGAACGCAACACAATCGGTATGAAATATTTATTACCACTTTAAGCAGCAGCTAGTTGAGATTTAAGATTGGATTAATGAAGGGGTTTTAATTTCTGGCTAAGGGTAGAAATCTTAAACCTGGAACATTTCCTCAATTTCCTGGTATGGCTTTGCAATGGGCAAGATTCGAGATGGGAGCATATGATTCGATTCATGCTTTCCCCTTTCAGAGCTCTCTCCAGACACGTTCGATGCAGGAGGAGATCAAAGCAAGCAGGCTCCAGACAAGTGGCTCAAGTGGCTTGAAAAAACTCAGGGGAATAAGGGCTGGAGCACTAGACATGAGCCTCTGGATTTTAAAATGAGCACTCCTGCCAACCACCATCCTATGGAGAGCAATGTTAATGGAAGGCTGGTACATTCCCAGTGACAACAGCTCGTGTGTGTGCATTTTTTTGCAGTGTGTCTCAGAGTAGTGGAGGGGGAGAGAAAAATCTATTCTCTCTCAAATTTGTCAGACAAAATCTCAAGCTGCGACCAAACCCTTATTGTTTCAAACGGCCCATGTATTGTTTTTCTTAAGTACAGAGCTACCAAGGTTTTGCTATTTTTATTCACACTGCATGTTCATCTTCAAGGTTTCTCCGTTCAACACAAAAGCAACTGTTCTTCTTCAATAGAAATTAAAATGTTGCCAGGGTTGAAAAATAGTCTACCATGCCAAGACGCAAATAGGGATATTATTTTCCTTTTGTTTTCTACTCCTTCTGATGTAGTAACACTGAGCAGGTTAATAACATGCAAATCCTGGCACAATGGAGCTGTTTGGAGGTACCATGTCAAGGGGCCATGTAATAATTGCTCCAGGCTACACAGACACCTGGAGCATCATCTTTGTGACTATGGATCCTTCCCATCATTTCCACCATAACGGTTCCACACCATAAATTGGCATGATCCATCAGAAAAGCTCTGATGCATTAAACCACTGCCCTAATTTGAGTGAATACAGGCTGCTGCCATTGCCTCCAAGGATCTCATTTTCAACATATGCCATAATGATAGCAAGAATCATATACATTTTCTCCTCCCCTCCCTCTTTGATTCTTAATGAATAGCCCCAGCTTGAGAGCTGAAGAGGCAGAAAGCTTTTGCAGAGCTATGGGTAGCAGGGCCACAGAGAAAACAAACTCTTCTTAAAGCACATTTGAGCCCAAAGCTTGCAAGACCTGTGACTTGGGGCAATACAGCTTCAAGACTCATTCAGCCTCTTGGATAAAACTGGTCAGCAAAACCCCTTCCCTCATGCTGGCAGCCTCAATCTGCTACGGCCCTGATTACATCAGCAACCCTTTCATTTGCACGAGGTGTTAGACAGTGTTTCATCATGTTCTCAGCACGTGTTTGTCCTGCGCATCGGACTTCTCAGCTTCAGGTTTTATCCTGGCTCTTGTTTCCCAGTTCAAGCTAGTTGAAGATTTCTGGGGCACAGAACTGCACTTCAGAGACTGAGCAAAGTCAGAATGCCAGGCTTGCCATGCACAGCAGCCAATTGGAAGAGCGAGCAGATGATGCCCTGGTGTTCACTAATGAGCCAATGGCAAAGACAGGACAAATCTCCAAATTTCTGAGTGTTGGAATTTCTGTTGGAAAATATGTTCACATGAATGTGTTAATTTGGGATATTCCTAGTGCTTTAAATTAAAAATGAACTGGATCTTTGCAATTTTTTGCTATCTTTCCATGCTGTAAATAACTTCATTTCTCCACATTGTTAAGGAAAATAGCTATGTTTCCCTGCATTTTTTTGTATAAGGATGTCTCCTAAACTGTATGGAACTGAAGCGCATTTCTGTAGGCCTAAGGGAACAAGCTTCCTGCTTCATGAGAAAATTATACGTCAAGTGCTTCCTTGCTGTCTTCTGTAAACATCCTCGTGTACACGAGTGCTACTGCGCTCACGCACGGGATGCACAGCGTACACAGCACACAGCAACGGTGCATCTCCAGAAATATGTACCAAGTTATTTATGTCCTGAACTGTATGCAAAAACTTGTGTGAGTGGACGTGACGTGCCCTGGGTAGGCCTTCGCTGTCCTGGGCTCATGACGAGAGACAACCCTGCCACCAGAAGTGAACTTTGGCTCAGGAAGTTTCTCCACGGTGCATCTGGGCCAGCTGCCTGTCAGAGAAGGAAACCACAGCAAGCTTTTAGCCAGAGGCTGTGACGGGCAAACTCTGCTGCCTTGCCCTCAGCTTGCAGGAATCCCGGGAAAATCTGCCATCCATTATGCCTTCCAGAACCAGGAAGTAAAATTATGGTTCTTTGTGTTATCTCACTGCACTTTTATTAGTTTATCCTGAGTTTTCCTCTTTGAGCATTTAGGCTCCATTTCAGATTCTTGTTTCTTGCCATTCTTTCTACAGTTTCCTTCAAGCCAGAAAGAAGGGCAAAACCATCTGAGTGGTTAAAACAGAGCATTTCATTAACATCACATTGCCGCATCTCATTTTCCCAGGTTTCCCTCTTCTAGGAGCAAGCCTAGAGCCTCAGAATGTTGCTTACATATCCAGTATGTAAATTTTAATCTGCACGTGTGTACCTGCTCCCAGCTGCAGCTCAGCCTTCCCCAGACAGGTCATCATCTCTTCCTGCACTTCCTTACCTGCATGTCTCAGCTGAGTGCTTCCTCTCCATTTTCAGATCAATGAGATGTAGTAAGCAGAGCACTTTAAAGTTCATGACCTTTTTTTGGTGGCCTTGCTGCAGCTGGTGTGGGTGCCAGAGTCTCCTAACAGCATTTTAGGTACTGTGGGTGTTTGTCCTCTACCTCACAGTCATACCCAAGCAGTCTCTGTGACCCTGCACTAGTATAATGCATGGCCTGGGCAGATGAAGAGACTTTCCCAAGACCTCACACTGGACACAGCAGCCTGGGACCTCCCTTATCTCAGAGCCTCTTTCACAGTCATGTGAACCATGATCTCTCCCAGCATGCTCAGAGGTTGCAGAGCTCTAGGGGAAGTTTTTCACACAGAGGGTCATTGGGCATTGGAATAGGCTGCCCAGGGAGGGGGTTGATTCACCTTCCCTGGAGGTGTTTAAGGTATGGGTAGATGAGGTCCTGAGGGACATGGTTTAGTGTTTGATAGGAATGGTTGGACTCGATGATCCCATGGGTCTCTTCCAACCTGGTTGTTCTATGATTCTATGATTCTATGAATGGGCAGATTATATATAGGACAGGTTGTCTGGAAGACAGAAATTGATGGTTTTATTCAAACTTTTAGCTGAATTACTATGGAGCTACCTTGCAGGGAAATACATGTGAATTTTCCCTGAGCAAAACCCCAGTCCAAGCTAGGGTAGTTTTCACCAGTATCGCTTTGCTAAGATCACACTGAGCATCTTCCACTACAGCTCTGGAGCCCTCAGCACGAGAAGGACATGGAGCTGTTGAAGCAGGTCCAGAGGAGGCCAGAGGATGACTCAAGAGCTGGAGCACCTCTCCTACAAGGACAGACTGAGAGAGTTAGGATTGTTCAGCCTAGAGAGGAGAAGGCTGTGGGAATACCTGATAGTGACTTTCAGTACTTAAAGGGGGCATTAGGAAAGATGGGAACAGACTTTTTAGCAAGGCTTGTTGTGACAGGATAAGGAGTAATGGTTTTAAACTAAGGGAGGGAAGATTTTTCCTCAATATAAGAAAGAAATCTTTTACACTGAGTGGTGAAACACCTGCACAGGCTTCCCAGAGAGGCAGTGGAGGCTCCATCCATGGAAACATTCAAGGTCAGAATGGGTGCTTTGAGCAATCCGATCCAGTTAAAGACATCCCTGATCCTGCAGGGGTTTAGGACTAGATAACCTTTAAAAGCTCCTTCTGACCCAAAGCATTCTATGATTTTATGAAACTTAATGAAGACAACAGTTAGGCTTCTGTGATGATCAGTGGGCACTGCCAGCAAAGCTGAAGCAGGTCCCACACTTGAATGTTGAGTCATTTTTCTAAGGTGATGGAAAAAAACACTTGGACTTGGCAGTGGTGTTGATCTCCAAGTCTGTGTGTTGCTATACAGCATATTGATGGAATCATAGAATCATAGAACAACCAGGTTGGAAGAGACCCATTGGATCATTCAGTCCAACCATTCCCATCAAACACTAAACCATGTCCCTCAGGACCTCATCTACCCATGCCTTAAACACCTCCAGGGAAGGTGAATCAACCCCCTCCCTGGGCAGCCTATTCCAATGCCCAATGACCCTCTGTGTGAAAAATGTCCTCCTAATCTCTAGCCTAAATCTCCCCTGGCGGATCTTGAGGCCATTCCCTCTTGTACTGTCCCCTGTCACTTGGGAGAAGAGCCCAGCTCCCTCCTCTCCACAACCTCCTTTCAGGTAGTTGTAGAGAGCAATTTGTTCAGTTCCTGTTGCTCCCTATCATCCTTAAGTGATCTTCTCTCCCACTAGTGAGAAATTTCTAGGAAAACAAAGTTTTCCTGGTTCAGTTAGGATGTAAAGTGTTTCAGAGCCTCCACTAGGTGTTCTGGTTTACTTGTTGCAAATGAGCTTAAAGGAAACATAAAAGGCAGGTTGGGGTAGGAAACTGTAAAAAGTAGTGAAAAAATTAATCAGACTCACATAATGTAAAACCAAATACTATTATTTAATTCTCCTTTGGAGAGTGATAAGATAGATGTTGTTATTTTTAAAAGGAAGCAATATGACACCCCATTTAATTTCCTCTGGAACAAGGCAATCTGACTTACCAAATATAGCCCGACAAAGAAAAATAGGAATTTCCTGATCAAAGATCCAAGAGTGCAACGCTCCACCTTAAATCCCTCCCGCCTATTAGGCCCCCCTTTAGACAAGACAGAGAAACAAATTTCTCACACATCAATGATGCCTCCATAATCAATTTCAAATAGCCCCTTGCATAGGGATGCAAATCTTAGCTTTCTCTTAATAAAGCATTTTAGAAGATGGATGTACTGATCTGATATTATTAAACGAAAAGTGGTCTCTTTTTAATCTAGAGATGCAGGGGCGTTAGTAACAGAGTGAATCAAAGGCCTGGTCTCTTTCTCTTCCTAATTATCAATAGTGTTTTATAATCTTATTAATATTGATACACAGTATACTGAAGATCTGTTAACGTATAATGTATGTGGAGGATAATTAACGAGATCCGAGTCAGATCAATCGCCTATTTGACAGCAAACGGTGTGTGGCTTATAAATTATACATATGCTAGGTATGGCTAGAAATGTTTAAAGTTTCAGTCCAATCCTTCCAGTACAGCACTGGGAAAACTGATGAACTTAAAGGCACAGTCCCTTGCCTGTTAGGTTTATACTGTACACTCAGAGGAATAACTCTTATTTAAAAATCAAAGAGTTCCATTAACTGCCAAGATCTCAAAGCAGCACAGAAAACACACCTTCTCCTTGTGAAGTGCAGCTAAACAAAAGGCAAAATCTTGTAGGAAAAAGGATGATTAATAAAAGTGAGGTAATTTTCCTTTTGATTTCTGAGAGAAGGTAGCAGGCAGGATGTTCCAAATGACAGAAATGATCCCACATCTTCACACTGGCCTTTAACAAGGTTAGACTTCCTAGTGCAGTAAATACAATTAATAATCCCAATTAATATTGCATGTTTTGGTAGGTCTGAGAGCATGAAAGCTTTCCACAGATTACTCTTCACTCCCCAAAGCAGACACAGCATGATGAGAAGAAGGGATGGAAATGTGGAAATAAAACTTTCCTTTTTTGTTGTTACAGAGCTCCTGATAAGCACGGAGCTGAGATGAAAGGAGATGTCAGGTTTAACAAAAATAACATATTATTATTATTAATAATTTACCTCAGGGGTATGACCCAGTGCAATAATAACTACTCAAGGCTGTGAAACTTCACCAACATTGTGAAAATAGCTCAGATTTTCTCAGATTTTCCACAGTAGACCTTGGGCCAAGTTCAGCCACAGTGTGGGGAGATGTGATTCCCAGGGTGAAAAGACTGCATCAGTCCCTTGTGTTTTGCATAGGAAGGCTTGAATCAGACTAACTAGTTAAAATGTCAACTTCCTCTGGAATCAGACTTCTACTGAAATCAGTGGGAGTTTAAGGGATAATATAGGTTGTGCCATGTCAGATCATGGCTGAGACAAGACATACTTCATCCATCCAGTATCCTCTCTGGCAAGAATCAGTACCCAATGCTGTGGAGAAAGGCAGAAGCTGAGGTTTCTGCCTTATCCAGCCATGGTCTGGATAAAGCTCCTCCCATAGCACAACCCAGACAATGCCCATCACTGGACAATATGGAAAGGATGGAGTTAGTGGCTGCTCTCTTTTTGTTGGTTCTCAACAATACATACCTCACAAATCTGCCTCAAAAGAAACATTGGAAATATCTTTGGGTCAGAATCCAACAAGTTCTTGTTTTGTCTTATCCTAAAAGCAAACAGTTTATCCACAAAGACAAACCTGGGTTTGAGATTTTTTTCCCTTTCCTTTTTTCACATGAACCACTACATAAGCTGCATGCCTGTACAACTACTTCTCTTTTTTTGAAGCAAGCCAAATGCTTCTAGTGGCACCCACCACAACACGACAGGTATCAAACTTTCCCGTAAACATAGCCTCTTTTGAAGCTGACGACTCAAATCCACCCAACTTACCTCTGGAAATTCAAAGAACCTCAACAGCCTTACCTGAAAAACCAATTTGCTTAAGCTGACAGTTCACTTGTAATTAAGACTTTAACATATGACTCTGTGTGAGTGTCTGCTTGTTGCAACAGAAGCCCTGATGGGCGGACAGGAGCCCCAAGCTGGCTACCAGTGGCAATACCTGGATACCACAGAGGAATTGCCTGATTGAGACTCTAAGGATTAGTAAAGCTTTTCTTGAGTCATCTTTTGTGCAGCACTCACAGGGCCATCTCCATCAAAGTAGCCAGGTCTGTGGTGTGGCCAGTGAAAGATTTGCCTTGTTAAGGCAAATGAGGGAAAATTGTTCTGTGTTTTGCCAGGTGAAGTGCTAAATACAGGATCTGTCACAGCGAAGGACAGGAAAGGCCTGATAGATTACAAAGGGCATTACTTAATGGCCATGCTGTCCTTTGAGCCAAGGTTTAAAGTAAATTATTTAAATTATAATACTATGGCCTTTCCCCTGAGAGGTTCATGTAAGGCTAAGCTATCATGAATGAGTGAATGCTCATAGCCTCCAGATGAGGCAGCCACAGCACACCAGAGCTCTGATCCAAGTGCTCAAAATGGCCATAACTTCAGAAAAATGAACCCCGAGCTTAAAGCAGCAACAGTTTTGATACAAGTGAATTTCTCGCAGTCTCTCAAGATGAGTCAGTAGCTAAATCAGGTAAAATTGCTCTGGTCTCCTGACTCTCCAGCACTGTGTTTGAACCATTAGACTCAAGCTTCCTTTTGTCCATTAGTGGCTTCATTTCTGTCTCATAGCATTAATTCAGGTTATGCTGCTTGCAGTGTTCCATATAAATGAGTTTAAGACCACACAGGTTCACAGAAATCGGTGTGGTCAGGAAATGCTATTCTCGTTCACTCACACCTTCCCATAAAAGAGCCACTGGAAGATTACTAATTGTGTCCTGCCCCCTAATCAATTTGTTGGGGTGGTCACTGCCTGGACAGAGTCTAGCCTTACCTGTCCCCTTTAAGCTGCCTTCATTCCCATTTAAAACTTGCCTTTTTTGTTCCGTTTTCTTGACACAATTTAGCCTTGGTTAACTATATTGAAATAATATGTCAAAAATATCCTTAACTGTAGGTCAGAACTGCTTCTTTAGTCAAGTGCTCTAATCGTGCATCTTTGCTGGATCTTTCTCAATGGAAACTTGAGATCAGAAGACTCCTCGTCATCCTTGTTTTCTCCCTGACAGCTATAGGTATATCCATCCATGTGTGCTGTAACCATATTGTGTTATCCTCCATATTTCCACGTGAAAAAAAAAAAAAAAAAAACCCCTTATTTTTCAAACACAGACCTTTGAAGGAAAGACCAAAGTATCTCATTTGGATACTCACTGGCCAATGCCAGTACAGAGCTGGTCTTTAAATATTGTGTAACACAAAACACAGTGAATTAGCGTTAAAGATAACAGGAAAATTAAGGTAAAAAACAGCTACAGGAAGGAACAAATTAGCAGTAGGAAGGAAGCAGCAAGTTCAGATAGTGGGGAGCTCCACTGGTTTGCAATGCCTGGAATGAAGACTTCCCCCTCCGCCCCAAAGCAGGCTCCAGCATGCCCATGGGTTAGGCTACTCTCATACCAAAAGTTTGTGAGATATTTATGGCCCAGCCAACATCAGCCTGAGGCCATGCAAATAGAGATATTGGATGTATTTTGGAGAGCTAATTTAACAATATGTAGGTTTTTTTTCATGTGAAAGTGAGGATGCATATGCATTTTCTATTGCTCTTGACTCCGCGGTCAGCCCTGGAGCAGCAAAGCCTGGGTACCACAGCTCAGCAAGGACAGCAGAGTGGGGACCACCCTTCCCACTGACTTGTCCCCACCAGCCTGGAAAACAAGTTGAATGACCAAGAGAAATTATGTCAAAAGTGGAGGTGATAGGGCAGACTCTGCTCCTCACCTCCAAGAGAGATTTGGAGCAGCAGTCAGCCTCCCTGCCTCTGCTAGGAGCCACTTGGGAAGCTCCAAGTGCTATCCTAAACTTGAAGCAGTCAGCTGTCCAAAAGGAGCTTTTGGGACCAAAGAGATTGTTTGAGCAGAGCTTTTTTCTCCCTGCCCCACTCCTCCCACTCTCCCACAGACCCTTCTTTTGCCTGCTCCAAATTACAGTTTAATGCTCATTACCAAGTCAGCTACTGTTAACGAGCAAGGAAAAGGAGAACTAAGTGTGTGCGGAGGCAGAGAGAGGCAAGGGCCACAAGGAGATGACACCACCCCTGAAAGGTAGATGGATGCTGGAGTCCAACTCTCAATGTGTGGAGTCCAAGAGCTGCCTTGCAAACGCTGCTTTTTTTCACCTGTGAGCTCTCCTCTCTCTGTGTAACCCCCAAAACCACAAGGGTAAAAAGAAAGGTGAAAGTGTGAAGCCTGGGGAAGCCAAGTGCAAGAGGGGTGTGTGCAGGGGCTGTAGTCACCTCAGAGTTGCCTGGGGCAGACTCATTCCCCATGAAGCCTGGCTGCCTGAAAGGATACCCTTTCCTCAGCTAAACCACACTGAAATATCTCCTTGTCTCATGACCTGTCTAGGTTTTGTCCAAGTATGTCAAACCGCTTATGTGAGGGAGCCTGCGTCCTACCTCTAGGTACCCCAGTTTATATTCCAGTGTCTTTTTCAGCGGCCTGTGATAATGTGCCAGGTTTTATACCCGAGCAGCTGAGACTATGGCATATTTCCCTGCCTGCCAACTGTTTTGAATGGAGGGGGGAATGATGAAACCTTTTTCAGCCAACGCTAGGCCACCAAGAGTGGGGGGCGCTGGGTCCTGGAGGCTGCCATACCCACTCCCACATCATTGCTTTGTCTATATCAAACTGATGGAACTTTCCATTGCATATAGACCCTTAGCAATTCTGATTAAAACCTTTTAAGATTAAAACATATTCTTCACCCTGAAGAAACACTGTTTTGCAATGAGGAGTCCATAAAGTAGCATTAAGCACCTTGGCAACATCCAGAGGTAAAACACTGATAGTAAGCGGTTTGCAGATTGCATCATTTCCTGACGTCCTCGGCCAGAGTGTCTTTACATCATCTTGGGTTCAAGCACAGTGTTTACAATTTTATCAAAAGTCAGAATACATTTTTAAGGATCTCTGCCTAGCCTGGAGCACTGATGTTTGACCAAAGAAAGAAATAATTTTCAGAGAAAAGGTACCTATCCTGGCTACAGTCTAGAGACTGACCCATCATCTCACAGGTCCCACGCTCTGCATCAGCTTTGGATGGAATTACAGGTACTTGCCTCCTTCATGCAGAGACACTTTACAATCAACCCGAACAGCTCTAGCAAATACTAGCAGACTCTATTAAAGATCCATGACTTTCCCCCAGCTAGTACAGTTAACTAAGAAGCTTCACTTATTGAGCAAAGCTGGAATGGTACAAAAAGCTCATTTCCCAAGTAGGCAGCAAAGGAAGAGAACAGAAATTTTAAAGGCCTCAGCACCCTGGGTGCTCACTGAAAACTAAGTCCTTTTGAGAATCTGACTGTTAAGGTGTCACCATGGGAGTTAGCAGAAGCATTGAGCACTTGAGAAAAACAGACCTGAGCTTCATTGCCTGCAGGTATACTTACCTAGACTTTCTTTCTTAGGATAAGACTTCAAGAGAAAGTGGCTGTAACACAGTGGCTTGCTGCTCTCTCTTTTCTTTCCCCTCCCTTCTCACTCTTCAGTCAGGCAGTTCATCTCAGTCAACCACTGGAAAACTATTCACCTTTTATTGCCAGTTGAGTTTTCTACCCTGTGGTGCATTGTTTCAGAGCAACATCCAGCCTGGTACAAGGGATGTGGTGCACAGGAAGGAGAGATGGCACTAGGAAAACCCTCAAAGTTGGCTCAGCCATCCAAGATCCACGCTCCTTGCTGTCTGATCCACTGAAACATCACAGAGCAGAAATACTGCTGAGACGGATGACCATGGCAGCTCTGGTAACAGCCAGACTTGTCTGAAAAGATGGCATAGAATATGGATGCTTGAGATAATTTGAAAAGCTGGCACAAGGAGAGAAAGAAGGAAGGTGTCAAATGAAGTTGCCCTAATTCAACTTTAAAATCATATTGTAGCCACATATGTGCAATACAGACATTATTTATTTCCGTTCTTTAGGTAACTGCAGACTTGAGGGCAGATCAATTGTTTTCTCTCTTTAAATTCACAGACAACCAAAAAAAAGATTTTCTGTTCAGTTTTGAGATACTTTCTTTTAGCAAAAGATGCAAATACCCCACAGCAGCTTCATGCTAACTAAACAAAAGCAGTTCCTCTTTTACTAACAAGACCAGCAAATTAGAAGTTGAGAGTCTTCTTCTATCCATTTCCCATTCTTTTAATCCTCCCCATCTTTTCAATTCCTTGTGGGAAACAGATGAGCTTTAAGCATGGCTCGGAGGTCACTGTAGACGTATGTTTGTACACATACATTCACTGGAACCTTTGCCTGCAGGTCATGATGAGCATACAAACCCCAGACACCTTGCCCCTCAGCAAAGATTTACTAGTCTATGTACAGTGAAAACACTATTGTTAAGACTACATTGACCTCTTGAAAGGTATTATAGAATGTTCACTCATCTCCTGTGAAATATTATCATAAATAAACAGAAGCATATAAACGAATAAAGTACATTTCATGTCGTAATACATATATTCTTTTGCTTCACAAATTGCAGGACTCACTGTAAGCAGCTGACTCATTGAAAAATGTAATATAGTTTTGGAAGATAAACTACCAAACATTGCTAAACACAATGCACACATCAAAATGCTATCTGTGTAATAATTTCAAAGCTACAGAGAAATCATTTTATCATGCAACTTCACCTTCATATGTTTTACTCTTCACCAAAGATTCTACCTTACATAACTTAGCAGCATTGGGACTTTGCACTTTTGAAAAAAGTGAAATTATGGCTGTCATGAAAATCAGTGAGAAAAAGCACTTAAATTTAAGGGGGGCAGAATGTGAGAGAGTCCTTGAAAGCCCCCAAGTGCTACAACTAAAAATAGAGATTTTTTTCAAACCTGCCACAGCAGTAAGAACCATAATCCCCTAAATGTCAAGGGGAAAATGTACAAATACCTTGTGATATCTATGTAATGAATTTGTGAATCCTACAGTACATTGTTTGAATTTTTTCCATTTACATTACAACTTTGACCAACTAACTTGGACTTGTCAACTAAAGTCCTGAAAGCACTTATGCTTATATCAATTTTTCACCTCCATGGTTAATCCTTTTGGAGTCTTGGGATCTACTTGTTGGGCATAAGAAGGTGGTCTAGTCATTTATGAGACTAATGACAAGACCTCCATACCACTGGAAGGGGAAGATACTGAGCTCTTTGTGAGGATGTTCAGACACTGGAACAAGTGATGAAGAGAGATTGTGGCACCTCCATCACTGAAAACAGCCACCCCTGGGCAACCCGCTGTAGCTGACCCTGCTCTGAGTTTAGGGGCTTGGAGTAGATGATCTCTAGAGGTGCCCATTTGTTGATGGTGTGACCTGTGTGTACTTTAGAACCCAAATGAGATTAACATTTTGTTTGCAAAAAATTACTACAGCATTACACATAAAAAAATTCTATGATGAGAACAATGTAACATACGTTGCAACATTTCTCTCCTTTGAAAATCATTCTTTGATATTAAAGCTGTTAGAAAGCGATATTTTTTTTAAGTCAACACTCTCAAATTCATTTCCTGAGCTTTTTAGTTCTCTCTTTTCTTAATGCAATTGAATGCTAAGCACCATTCCAAATTCATGTCAATACATCTATTGACATCTTTCTTGCTGTTTTCCTCTTCTTCTATTCTCTGCGGTATCAGCCTTGCCAACTGCTCCTGAGATCTTTGGTTATGATGTAGCAAAGCCCTTAAGCACATGCTTAACTTTAAGAATGCAAACAGTCTTTGTGAATTCAGCAGGACATTTCCTTTAACTGCTTTGCTGGGCTGGGGCCAAAGTGCTCGATTCTCTGTATACAGATTGAAATATAATTCACACACAGTTAGTTAGAAAAATCACTGCAGAGTGTAAAATAAATTGGAACAGATTTTTCCCAATGCTTTCACAGAATTTGGCCATGAAACACTATCAAATTCTACCAGGTCTGAATACAGTTTATAAATTAACAGAATTCAATTCATCAACATATGTCAGGGAAAATATCTGGTTTATATACAAAGTTACTTTCACATGCACGTTGCACATTTTTTCTCCTCTCCCTCACCCATGCATGCACATACACACACACACACTCACAAGACTCAGACCTACTTGACTCTGTTTCTTATGAGTTCCTGAGCAAATGTCAGATCTTAGAACTTGATTTAAAGTTCATAAAATCTGTACAAATTGCTGGGTAAAAGTTCATGCTACTTTAAAGTTCTTAAAAGACATTTTGGGAGAAGCTATAGAAGTTTACCAGCAGCCTGCAGATAAGCACAAACAAGGCAGGGATGCAAACATGAGACCAATCCAGCAAGGTCAGGCCAAAGGTCTGAGTTCTTGCTATAGCAGGTGCCCAGATAAGTGCACATGAACAGGGCAAATGTCTCATGGCATTTGTATATTCCAAGTTTATTCACATAGCTTCTAGCAACTGGCAGTTCACGGAATCATAGAATCATTAAGGTTGCAAAAGACCACTAAGATCATCAAATGTAACCATCAACACAACACCACTGTGCCTACTAAGCCATGTCCCAAAATGCCACATGTACACATCTTTTTAACACCTCTGGGGATGATGAGTCCACCACCTCCCTGGGCCAGTTCCAGGCCTGTTCAAGTCCTCCCAAGTCAGAAGTGGTATTTTGATATTTACCAGTACATTATTTTTTAAAGGTTTTTAATATCATTATTTTATCTAGACTCTTTTTTAGTATGTGTAAACTTCTGGCACTCACAAGATCCTGTGGCAAGTAATTTCACAACTTAATCCAGTCTGTGAAAGGGTATCACCAATGCTTGCCGCTTGTCATGAACACACTACTTGCTCATTGTCTCTTATGAAAAAAACAGGGGCAACAAATGAAACAGCAGTTTGTTACTTACCTTCCTTGTGCCATTCATGATTTTATGTTCTACTGTAACACCCCTACTGCCAGCTCTTTTCTTAGCTGAAATACCCTCCTCCATCTAGTCATTCTCCTGTAACATTCTGCATAGAAAGGAAGAGCTGATATGCTGGAATAGACAAGCTGCCTGTTTCAACAAGGTGCTTCAAGGGGAATTTGAACTCCTGGGCTAATGAGACCTGAACTAAGAGATTTTGCCAAGTTGTGATTGCTTAAACTTTTGCATTGTGGTGACGAATGGCTCCTCCTGCATCTACTAGAGTCTGCCTGCATCTAATTCTGAGCTGTACAATAATGTCATAGAAACCATCCTTTCTTTTTACTGCTAAAATGAGAGAACCCTTACATGAACAAAAATTTCTCAAACCTGTTTGTGTGAAGCGTTCTGCTGGTTCTATGAACCAGAGTTTATGTCTCTCTTTTTCTGTCATTTGAGACAAAGCAGAGGAAGACTGAATGGTGGAGATGAGGCCAGTTTCTTCCTTGACATATTTGCTTCAAACTTTCTTTGTGGGTTTTTCACATGGTTTGTGTGTGCCAGTTCATTGTACGCTACCCTAAGGTTTAAGCAGAAGAACTGGCCACCAAACAGCATGACTAGTAAAAACTGGATATGTAGTTCAAAATGAGTAGCTGAAACTATCAGAATAAAAGAGAAAAAAATACCCCCATCTTTTTTACATCACACTGAAATTCCTCTTAACAGAGTATTTTACATACTCAAGATTACTGCAAGATTACCTCCAGCTCTGACAGCTGATATCCATGTCTCCTTCCAGATGGGTCTTCTCTTCTGATAGAGACAGTTGTTAACCTTCCTTGTATTTCTCATAAACTGTGCTTATTGCTGCATTTATTCTCACAGCATTTGTTCAAGTTTGCACCTCCTGAATCTCGTGTTCCTGCTATACCTCTTTGAGACCATGAGATGTATCACTAAAACATGCAGAAAACCAGAGGCTAATGCACTGCCTTTATTTGCAAATTTGTTACCTTATGAATCACAGTTAATCCACTACTAAAAAGGAATGAAGTTTTGGCTCCATGAACGCCAACAACAAAATGCACACTGACATCAAGTAGTTCAGGAATCTACTGACATTTTCTGCCCTGGCAAGTGTTGCAAATCCGTCTGTGCTGGTGTCTGTAAAACAAGACATGAGACAGAAACACAAGGATTCAGCCTCAAAAGTTGGTGCTACTCTATGTGAATCTGTAACTCTTGCATTGTTTCTCCTAATGGGTATTCTTTCTCCTTTCATTTCTTGGCTGCTTTAGTGTGTTTCTGGTGTGCCCAAGCAGGGTGAGCACTGGCCATGCATCCAAATGTACCAGGTACAGTGTGTCTGCACTGGGATGCTAATGAATGTTGGCATTAGGAGACTGGCAAGCAAGTGCCCTGTAAGAAAAGCCTTTTCTTTAGAAAAGGGTCTTCTGTGCCCCTTGACTGAGGAACAGAGTTTAGTGCATGTCCAATGGGTTGCATAATTTCTCATCACTGTGCCCAAGTATTTGTTCCCTACCATTAAAATAGTTGCTCTAAAATTTGCACAAAGGTCTGGAAGTGCCGGCCCTTCAAAATACAGGAGGTGCAATTGGTGTCTGCTCTCCACTCTCCAGTGGCTGAGAACGCAGCTAAATGCACTTGAGTCAATGTGAGTCTCTGGGATAAGTTCCCACTGTCCCACATGAATAACAAAATCTCATCACCTTTCTTCCTAGGTTTCATTTTTTTTTTAGTTAAAACATTTATAGCATTTCTACCTGGTGTTCTAGCTGTGACTCTGCTTCCTTTGTGCAGTGTATAAATACAGATATATTCCTCTTGCATTAAAAAGGTGCATTACTAATATTTTATACTGCAAGGTAGAATAGATCAGATGTGGGCAGTGTGAGTACAGTTCTACAAGACTCCAGGCAAGGCCAGACTTGGTGCGATTAAGTGTCATTAGCACTTGGAGCTGATACAGTGGCATATTTCAAGTACATGGGTGGTTTCAATTTATTTCCTAGTGGGCAAGTGTCCACACAACAAAAGCATCACTAGAACTGGCAATAAGCGGTAAACTGGCAGCTTAGCCAGGGCAACCAACAGAAAGGAAATCACGACAGGGATGCTCTTGTGTTTCTAGGACGGTGTTTCCAAGACAGGTTAGTGACAAACTAATGGGGAAGCCAACTGTCCTGCCACTTGGCCTATATTGCTCAGGTGTTAGCATGGCACCATTCCCGTTCCCTAAAGATGTATTTAACCTTTGACAAGGCACAGTGTTTGATAGCATATGTGTTTGATAGTTGTTTACATATGCATATGCTCAGTTGAGCCGCACTGCTAATTCCATATCACTCACTGAACAGTCATCTGAACTCTCCTTCTCTCAACCTTTTACAGCTGAACATGTAGAAAAATGGGCATATTTTAATCACTAAGCCCTATTTTCTCAGAGGTAGCTCATTCCACAAAGATACAGTCTATGAAATCCTTTAGTCACAAGAAATAAAGCCAATGATTGATTTGTATTCTGCAATGCACCCTCTGGCTAAAACCAAGTTATAAGTACCAAATGGTTGAGACAGGGCTTGTGAAAGGGCAGTTATGTGAGTGGCACTAGAAGAAAAATGTTAATAAAGGGCAGTCCATTGAACTGAGGTTAAATACTTTCATACTTCTCAACCAACCCAGAAATGTATCTGAATTCTCATTTAAAAATGTTCTTCATAATCCGATGTTTTACCTCATTAAGGAAGGGGGATCTTGAGGATCAAGAAATATCACTTCATTGAGGAGAAATAAAGGTAACAGGGATATAGCTTTAAAAAATCCTTTATTCCTCTCATTTTCTTTAAGGAGTTGTCTTGACTTTTCGTTCATTTTATTTAAAAAGTTTGGGGGGTTTTAAATGACTTAAATTAAAGAAGTTTGAAGGCTTATCCCTAACCCCCTAACCATTTGCAGGCTTGTGGTGTTGAGGCACAGCTGAATCAGGAGGGCAGCCACTCTTCCCACTACCATGCCAGGCACCACCCCTACGACCAAACCTGCTCACCCTCCCTCTCCCTCTAGTACCCTCTGCAACCCCCCTGGGAACACGTAGAGTGTAATCCCAAATTATTATTTGAATATTTAAGGTTTTCCAGACCAGAGTTTTGGAGAAACAAAACCCTCTCAGAATCCTGCATAGTCCAGCTTCCAGATTAAGAGTGGGTAAAATCCCCATACACTGGGAAAGGACAAAGCAAAACTTAGCAAAAGCCTGAGGATGTTTGAATTGCAGTTTGGGATGTCATCAAGTCTGGCCAACCAAGAGTTAGCTTGCAGGAGTTTATATTAGGCACACAGTACAAAGCTTGGGTTTAATCCAGATCATTGTGTGTCTCACCGGTGGGATTTTAAACCTGGCGCTCTGGTTTATCCTGCAGTTGTGAAGGTTTTTAGCTGTGCCACTCAGTACAACCTGGGCTTTGGAATGCTTTGAGGATGCTAACACCTCATCTCTAATTTAAGCACATAGAAAGTCCCAGGGAACTTTGCTTCGTATTATCATATGCCAAAGGAAGTGACTGATAAAAATGGTGTGAATTGACAAGCTGAGTCCAGCACAAGGATGTACATGTGTTAGGGAGAAGCCCTGTGATGAACAGAGGAATGTACTTGAATGGAGATTCCCACTCAGTGGCCAGAAGAGTGCTGACCTGATACAGTAAATGGACAGATCTCCAAGAATCTGTTGCAAGGATAGCCTCCTTAGGAAGGGCTGTGAATGGCTTTCTCCTGCAGTAAAGAACAGCATATACCTTGATTTCAAATAATATATGTGATAAGCCAACATTTGCTTTAAATTTAACATTAAGATAAAATACATTTTCATAAGAGCATGAGCTCAATACCTACCTACTTACAGTTGGCATGTTTGAAAGTCAGGTAACATATAATTTTGGACTTCTCTTTATAAAAAGTTTAACCTTTTCTGCTTAGCAAATACTATATTTCAAACAAGTCTGTCAGTATTGACTGAGCGGTGTTTTTTCTGCTACAGAACTGTTTAATCCTGAGAAAAACTCAGATCTGAAAACCTCTTCGTTGGCTGAAATGTTCAAAGATTTAACAAATTCAGCAAGTGGGAAAATTAATCTTTGAATAGAAGAAACAATCTGACAAAATAAGCCATAAAAGTAGGTGCCAGGTGTCGGGAGGAAGTTCTTCACGCAGCACTTGCTTAATGTATACTCAAAATGCATCCACTTTTGTTCGAAGATCCAACAAAACATATGAAATTGGGTTACACCAATTCTCTTGATCTATGAATCTTCCACTGTGTCAAAGATAATACACCAAACAAACTTACATGTAAATAGTGTGATAAAATGATCTACTGTATACATTACCATCCATTAATATTGTTGGGGTTAATGCATTTCATCTGTCGTACGCTTTGTTTTATGTTATCCCCACATTACTAAAAAAATACCATAAAAACTGCTAGGTTGACAGTCATGCAGGCTACCTGCTGGAAAGGCAAAGTCCAAGGACATGTTTCTCATCTCACTTGAAGAAGAAAGCCATGAGGTCTGGGTGTGAGGAAAGGTAGCCTCTTCTCTGGACATTGCTACCATCCTCTGGGCAAGTCACTTCATTTTTTTTGTGTGTCTTCCTCTTCCACTCATCACCTGCCCTGTTTCTAGTTTGTAAATAAGTGGAGCTGCCTGTGTTTTCACAGTAACCAGTGTAACAGGCCCCATGCTTGGTAGAAGTCTCCAGGCTCTACAGCATTGCATAGCATAGTAAGTCAAAAATAGCAATTCATAATAAGATGAGAGACTCTGAGATCACACTGACCTTGAATTCTCTGCTGTCTTTTGACAGGGAGAGGGTGAAATTGGACTGAAACAGCCCCCTCATTTTGTGTAGAGCCACCAACGACCCAGGCTGCATTTGAACCACAGCCCTAGAGGCGAAAGGCTTTGCGTCTTATTGCCAATTCACAGCAAGAACATTACTTGAGCCCACACACTAATGCTAAGCAAGGGCTGAGTGTTAGTAATCCTTATTCACATACCTACACCTATTAAAATCACATGTGTGAAGGTTTGCAGGACTCGGTTCTTTCTTGTAAAGACTGGCCCTTTCACAACATGTTCTTAAATCAAATAAAAATGGAATTATCTGCCAAAAAGAGAAATAAAAAAGACAAATGCAAGATGAATTCACGGTTTTCTTCCTCAGACATATTGTGCTGAATGGTGTTGCTTGGCTTGAACTGAAACGTTATGTTTTTAGAAGGCAGAGGAGAATGTTTAGACATAATGGTTTAAAAAGCTCATTATCACAGGTGCTGCACTTTATTCTATGATTCTTATTACCAGAAAAGCCACCTCCACAAAGGCTGCCTGGCGGTGTCCCTCCCGCTGGAATGCTTGCCCTTCTCACTGGCTGCATAATGCGTGGAGGGCAGGATTATCTGACTCGCTAACCATCCCTCGCAGCCCACGCCGCTCCAGGATGCTGGGGAAAATCTACTTGGATAAGATCTTTCAGATTCTGACTTTCAGTGACCCTGTTACAGAACAAGATAGAAAAACTGCTGCTTTTTAAAATGCTAGGTAGTTACTTTCAGCTGCTGACAGATTTCCTCATTCCCAACAGAACTTGCAAGCATCCATTATAGGGGTTTTTTTTTCCTACCTGTGAATTACGGGTATTAGTCTTGAAAACCTTAAAGCAGTCTCATGAAAGACCGTTGCATCCTTCCTGATGCTTGAATCCCCATGGATCAGGGGTTTCATAATGGAGACCAAGTGGAGTGACAGAAGACAAGAGACTGCTTTAAAAAGAAATGTTCTCTGAATTTTTTCCAGTCAACAGTGGCCATCTGGAGTGAGAGATGGAAGCTGCTTATCCAGTGCTTTTGCTCATGGGCTCTGTGATATAACTGCAATTGGTCATGATATCATTTTGACCCCTTTATGTGCAATCAAGCAGAATAAATCTCTTAATTATTGTTTTGCACATCATACTGGTTTGTCCCTGATACTGGTGGGAAGCTATAGCAGGTAAATCATAGCTGGCTGAAAGTTGAGCAGTCTAAAATGTAAAATGCCAAGATTTCTTCTTGCATGCTCTCTGTACCCCTTATTCCAGTCTTATTTCTTTCCCTTAAAAAAAATAGGCACTTTTTGGAACTATTGCATTTCTAGCAGAAGCTCCTATCTTTTCATCAATATCTTTACTTGTCTTCCCTAGGATCTCAGACATCTCTTTATAAAAGTCATCTGTAAAGATATTTTTTTGGCTATTGCTATGAAAACATAGCTTCTGAAACCCAGTGGCCCTTGGGACATTGGATGTATGTTCTGTTTGGGAGATGTCCTGCCATGTCATGCCAACTGCAAGCCTTCACTTCCCAATGCTCCAACAGGCAGCCCGGTTCTTTGTTAGAGGAACAGAGGACAAAGGATTTAAGTTTAAAATTTATCAATATTTTACTAATGCTATTGTGACACATAGACAGTGTACTTCTCACGATATGCCGTTGTGACTGAGATGGTCTGCGTGGGATGAAATAAGAAACAATGGACCATGAAGTCAGGTAGAGAAGGTAAAGTATCCACAGAGCAATATAAAGCTGTCCATATTGTATACAGTGCATGGAGTCTGCAAAACTTCTTTATTGATTCTGTTTTCTTTATCTGCTGTTGAACTTATTTTATACAAAAGATACTATAGAAAATAATGTAACCTTCCATTGCCTTGTGCATATTGCACTCAGTAAAATAAAAAGCACTTTGGATATAAAGATGTGATGCTCCCTATGAACACATGTGCTGAAACTCAAAGAATCAAATCCAAATCCTGCCATCAAGAAAAAAAAAAATCTCCTGCTAAATCCAAATAGGGCCAAGGAAGTCTCAAATGTCTTCACTCACCCTGCCAAAATCTGCTACTCAGCATCAGTACCCCACTGATGTCAGGTATTAATAAAACAATGTATTTGTTGCATACATCTGCATTTTTGAGACTAATTCCAGGAGAACTATCCCAAACCCAGTCATAGCAGAGCCAATCAGGCAGTGTTCTCCTTGTGAATCTCTAATGTGCCCCTGGATGCTGGGTTGCTGTGAGTCTGAATGGGACTCTCAGTGCAGTATTGAGCTCCCAGGTGATTTTCTGTTTTTAGTGAATACATATTTTCATTTGAAGACACTGCAAAAATTATTCCATGCTGAAAACAAGCATTCCTGGATCTTATAAACAAACAGTATAAATAAAGAAGTCAGGCCTTCAAGTGCAACTTTGTTCTAGAGGAGCATTAAATGGAGTGCATCACACATACTCACTCATAGTCACTCTCTGCACTCTCTTTTTAATTTATACTTCCTCTTATTTGCAGGCTTTTAAAAAAAGGATTTCATAGCATAGCACGATTGGCCATCAAACCAAAAGGAAAAAAAAGAGTAACCCAACACTTTACTCAGAGCTTGGAAATGCTGCAGACAGAAATTGTTAAGTCCTTAACATATCAATCCAGAGTTGTATAATTCACATCCAGAGCTGCTACCAAGTCACGAGGGGGTGACTTAATATGTTCCCCGAAGTCCATTATGTTATCCATATCCAGGAAGATATCTGTGCCAGGGCTTTCTTGAATCAAAGAGATGTCCACCATTCTTCAACTGTGAGCCTGCAGAGAATTTTTTTTTTTCCCAGTTCCTGGCAAATAAATATCTGGCTCTAGTACATGCCAGATTGATGCACTTTGTGACTGATCCCTTAATAATATTCAAGTCTCCTAGCCCCAGAACACAAAAGCTCAGCAACTGCACAGATACCTACCTCCAATAGTTTTTGCTGATAAGAAAAAAATCCTGCTCTCTTCCTTCCCCAAAATGCAGATCTGTTGTGCAGACCTCAAAATTTTTAATTTTTTAATTGTTTTTATATAGATCTAGCAACAAACAGATTTAATTTTAGTTTTAGCAAGTGTGGAGAAATCCTATAAATGAAAGAGAGAGACAAATTTAGAGGGATGGAGAAGGAGAGAATATGTGTGAGTTTTACACATGGGGGAAACATTACATCTATGCAATATTTTCTAATACATATATTCATATTAAGATGGCTTACGTGACTTCAGTTCTTCCTCCATCATACTATTACTTTTAAGTCAAGTCTGTGTTTGGAGCTCTTCTCCAATTCTGACTCAAAATTCCAAGGTTATTATTATTAAAAAGACTAACAAACACCTGTTGCAAATAAAGTGTTTTTCAGAAATCAAAAGCTAAAATTAAATAGTCCAGTCTGGATTGATTTCTTAAGATTTTATTGCTACATCCCTATGAGACTAAATAGATAGAACTACTTGATAACATTGTGCTGCTGTGTAATGCTCTATTGCAATAGTTGCAATACCATGGCAGATTAATACATATCTACATGAGTCTTCAGCAATTCCTTTCATCTGAACAGGTGAGATCTAAGTCAGGGTTTTTTTGGTCTTTTTTTGATTTGTGGACCCCCCACAAATTTTCTATGAAAAGTGTGTCCCCTTTTATAACTTCCGTATCAGAGATGGCTACATAGTATTTTAAAATGGGGTTTCCTTAACCTTTTATTGTAAAGGAAGCAGGAGTCTGTAGTCACAGACTGAAAACACTTTATAAGACCTTACAAGTTAATTAAACTGCAAACGCCTCACCCAATAGATCAGCAATGCCTCCACTTCACAAAGGTGCTAGCGAAGCATCTTGTCTTGTCTTCCCAAGAATATCCCCACAGACAGAAGCTTTGCCAGGGACACTATTTCCAGACATACTGCTAACCTCCAGTCTTCTTGGGCAGCAGCAGATCTGTTGATGTGAACAGTAGGCACAAAGATCTACAGAGATTTGAAGGCTTCTGGCAAATGAAGCCACTGAGCCTGTGCCTACAGTGTGGCTCCATGAGCAACCTTTCCCTGTATTTTTGTTAGGACCAAGACTTTTTAAACTGTAATCAGGTTTTCCCCCTTTTCTTTGCATGATATAAAATTCACTGCATTCAAGATGTGGGTGTCATTTTTTATGCTCTTTTTTTGTGTTATATGAAGAAGACTTAAAAATTGTAGTCAAAGCTATTTCTTTGCTGCTTGTTTGCATTGCTAGTGTAGGTCTTATCTTTCCCAGCAGACTACATTGTCACTGGAGTGCTAAAAAAAAAAAAAAAAAAAAGCAGGAAAGCAGGACAGCCCATTAAGTGAAGATCGGAAGCTGAAGAAATTGGGAAGCTACTTTTCATGGAACTGTTAAAATCATCTAGTTTTGTTTATTTGCTCTTAAACTATAACCTTGTGAAATGTGTGGTTGAGATTAAATCATTGTCAAAGTTTCAGCTGCTGTGCCCTTCCATTACAATGTGTGAGAGTTTCCCTTACACATTCTGAGATTAGTCTGGACTATTTTTGTTAGAATAGTTAGTGCATGCAGAGCGACTTGTTCCAGTGCAGATAAGGCAAGTGGTGCTTTACGATGTACTAGCTGGTCTTGCTGAAGTGTGTTACAACAGGTTAAGCATCACTTCCTCGAATACACTGGCAATCTGTAGTACATTAGGATGTTCTAGTTAAGCTTTTGTAAAAAAAAAAAATCTTTTACGATCCTCAGCTTAAGCTGCTCCAAGGTGAACTCCAGCACAGACATTCCCAGACTGTGCATAGCAGACCACTGGTAGGCTGTGGGAGGATCGTGGGTCTTGATGATGTTTATTTCCACTTATGAGGAATGCAGCAGAAGACAATAAGATAAAATTAAGAGCAAAGGAAAACTAGGGGCAGTCAAGAGTATGTGCTTTTTTTTTTTTTTTGTCCTAACATGATTCTCCCAGTAGCTGTTACTGCAACAGAGATAGGATGTGATCTCAGCTGGAAAAAGAGAAGGGTTTGATATTTGTGAGTGGGAGAAGGGGCTCAAGGTATAATCCCCAAGTGATGATGGCATTAACAACACTGAACAAGCAGTGTCATGAGCAGCAGGACTTGGGCATCCTTCTTTCCATGTACCTTCTCCATGCAGGCTCTATGCTGTCTGATACCCATACTACCATTTCCCTCTGCTAGGTGCTAACCTGGTTCTCTCTTACAGTCATTAAGTTGTAAGATGTAAATATTGTTGATCTCTCAGTCTCCTACCATATTCAGACAAACTTGATCTATGGTTACAAATGCATGATGAGGTGAGCCACTTTTCTCCAAGAAGCCAAGAAGAAAGAGGTGAGATTGTCAGCCAACAAACTAGGGAAAGTTAAACTTCACATATCTCTCTGATGAAAAACAGCCATAATAAATCTTTTAGAAAGTAAAACAAAACAAGGGTGCTCTGTGTTGTTAAGAGAAACAAACCCAGAAGGATTTTACAGAAAGTTGTAAGAGTTCTGGTCAAGGTTATACTCAAATATCACATGCTCTCTTGAATTAATGCTGGTGCCAGTTATGGAGACTGTATCCTCAATATCACAATCTTGGCATTTCCCTCAAAACGACAGTCCCTGGACGCCTGTCTCTGAGAGTCTCTGTGCTTATTAAAAAATGGAAATGTCTATCCTTTATGGTCTTTATGGTCAAGATTTCAACAAGGGAATGCAAACAGGAATGCTCTGTAAACTGACTTAATGCTCCAGACAATAAATTAGGGTATACAAAGACACTTTGTTTTGTCTGCTAATAGCTTTTTCATTCTAGAATGCATCTTCATTAAAAGCAGAGTTCAACCCGTAGGGATGTAAAACTTTGGTGCGCAGTCTATGCCAATTAGGTCCTTGCTGCAGTTGATAGAGCAAGACAGGTACCAGAGCAAGGTGAGGCACCACCCAGGGGAGATATTTGAGCTAGCTGGCATGGGTCACTCTTTCGGTTTCTTTATTAACTATGCAGGACACTCAACTGGTCAGCTTAAAGCCAGAGGAGACAAAATATTCTCTGACAAGTTACAGTTGCAGGTGATCTTCAAATTAGTCTGGTTTTACTGTCTTTGCCTGCCTTCTGCAAAATATAAGCAGAACCCTCTGCCTGCTGTTTCCCACTGATGCCAGGAAGGTGAACCTGAAGACACTAGAACTGGTTCAGTCATGGCAACAGAAATGCCAGGAAAGGTGTGAAAGCTACTGGTGATGAAAGGACAATACAAGATTATATTCTTTTATAACATTGTTTAGTTGGAACTAGAGGAAGACGAGTATTAAATAGAAATGTGGTGGATTTGGTATTTTCTTTTTTTTTTTTATTTCCGCATAGAGAGGGTAATGGACAAAATTTACCTACAGCAAAAGGGGGTTTCTGCCTTGAAATCTTTAAGGTCAGGGCAGATGTCTTTCTAAATGAAATATCATAGCTCAGCTAGGAATGACAGACTCGAGGCAGCAACCACTTGTTGAAATTCAACGACCTCTGTAATACAGGGCCTCAGAGTTGAAGATAATATTGGTGTCTTAGAAGTCATACTTTTATTTATTTGTTTAAAGCAGTGCTTTGACAAAAATAAGATCTGCTTGTAGAAAAAAAAAATACAATTCTGTAAATATTTTTTGGTGTTAAAACAAAACATTGCTATTTTCTGCTCAATGTTGCACATACACTTAGTTGAAATAGACAGTCATTGCCAAAAGAGCTTATTACCTGCATTTTCAAACTTAAACCTCTAGCTTTGTGTACAGGAAGAACCTCATGGATTTTGGTAACAGATTCATGCACACACCACATTGGTACAACAGGATTTTGGGGCACGTCAAGTAGCTGAGGCACAGCAGAAGCTCCCTGTGTGTCCTGAGCAGTTTATAGATGGTCACAGAAGACAGCACATATTTGTCCAGATGGGAACATCTTAAGGTCTGATTCTGTGAGCTTTTGGTTATCCTCCCAAAGGGAACGGTGGGAGTTCACTGCTTTTCAGGTCTGAAATCAGGAGGAAGGAAGGAATTTCATATTCCTACAAAACGGTACACTGCTGCCTTACCAACTTTCCTGTAATTGTCCTGTATTGCAACAGTCAGTGTTTCAGTCATGAATCATGTAACTCTAGTGCCACAGAAAAGTATGCAAAATCAGCTGAATGTACTATTTTAGCTATGTTCTCCACTCCTGCCTGGACATAGATTGCTTTAGGTCAGAGGGACAAAGGGAACAAGCCAGGGGACGCATGTATATTGACAACAATGTGCACAGTTCTTCTAGGTTCTCTGTACTCAGACTTCCTCAATCTGGGCCACCAAAGGAATGTAAGGACTGATGTTATTCTGCCTTATGCTCTCTCTGCTTTCTTCTGCAGCCCTCTTCAGCAAGCCTCAGCTCTCTGCCTTTGAGAAGGAGGCTAGGCTAAGAAAGCTAACAAGGTGGAGAGGGAAGATGATGCCTCAAGCAAACACTGGAGATGCCAATTCTACCACAATGCTTTGAATGCTAGGTGATGTCTTCCCACAGATGCCAGAGAAGTCCTAAGGGTGCTGTTGCCTGAAGAATTACTGTGGTTCTCCCTCAGCCATGAGTTGTTGTAAAAAGGGTGAATGGAGAGGGTGTGTATGATAGACCTGTATAAAATATCGGATAAAAATACACCAGTTAATGCAGGACCCCCCCTTGCCCTTTGTGCCTTATTAAGTAGAAAAAAAAATTTCTCCAATGGGTTTTTCATCTACCAAGTGCCTTGAAACCAAGCATAATGCATTTTCTATGGCACAGGTGCTGACCACGATTTTATATTTGCTTTTTGTTTGAAACTGAGGCCTCCTTTCTAGTCAGGGCCAGGAAGCTCTCATCTGCAAGATAGAGTTCAGTAGGATTAGGGTCCTTGAGAGGAGCTAACAGTTCCAGAGGGCTGAGACTGAAGAGGAGCAGTTCCCTGGCTTCTCTTTTGCAGTGGCATGTTTTGTGGAGGACAAAGTAAAGACTGGTTTGAAGAATAAGAGCAGAAATGTTCTGAGACGTATTGCCTCTTCTCTTCCCAGCCTAGTAGATGTAGGATGTTTGGAATTGCTCCTGTAAATTATCCCACCTACACACACCTGTCTGCAGTGCTTGCAGGTCCATTTCTTCTGTTTCATGTTTCTAGGGACATGGAATTAAGTAAGGTCAGGCGTCAGCTCTACTGGAGCTAATTGCAATACTTCAGACTGCAATAAGTTTCCCAGAAAGGACCCTGTTCCCGTGTGCTTGCCAACTGCACCTCTCCAGAGAGACTATCTAGAGGCACTAGCAGCAGACAGAGCCTCTGATGTAATAAATCTTGGGAGCACTCCTGAGAGGAGGGAGGGCACTTGATGTTGCTGCTATCCTGATTGTTTTGGATAGCTCATTGTCACCTAATTGTACTGTAGGAAGGTCTGTCCCTTCCCTCCTGTCTGCTTATTTATGCCCTCAGGCTATGTAAAGACTGCATGTGTCTGAAACAGCAGCCAACCACAAAGTCTCCAGTGCCACCCTTTTGGTATGCACTAGCTCAGATTCCTTGTTGCAAGAAAAACCTCTGTCTGTTGATAAATGGCAGCATATTTTACAAAGAAAAAGAGAGAGAGCCTACTCTGTTCCTTCAGCAGGACCCTGTCGGTCTCCTTGGCTGACCTGAAACTGCTTGATGCAGTTGGGAGGCCTTTGCCAAATGCAAAGGAGGAAAAGGAAGACAAAAGCTTCAGGAGCTGGAGGAAGAAAAGGAAAGACTCAAACAATCTTTAAAAGAGAATTGTTACTGAGAAAATTATTCACAAGGAAATAGTAAAATACAGTGAATATTTCTACTATAAATAGCCTGTTCAAGCTGCTAAAATAACTTCAAGGGGAAGTTAATAAGGATTTTCCTGAGAATGCTTTTATTTTTTTTATGTTCTAATAGATCAACTATTAATTAATACAATTGTAAACTTGCTGTGGAAGGAGCTTGTTTGCACAGGCACTGGTGTAGTGGTGGCTCTGTGCAAAATATTGGTAACAACAGCTTCCGTGGAGAAAAGAAACTGCACGTTCCAATAGTTTTCTGTGAGATGAAACTATGCATTTGAGCCCCTGGCTGCTTTTGGGAGGAGTGCACTTCTCCTGGAAGTGCAGCTGCCAGCCTGCAGAGCTGGCTGGGGTCTGGGCTGGATGTTAAACTCTGGCCTTGCAGGAAACACAGGACTCATTCACTTCCTAGCCTAAATTAAACCTTCCTGTCTTAGCCCAAAATGACGTTCACTTGGTCAGCTTCCATTGTCACCTTTACTGAGTGCATTGTGATGGTGGCTGTAGGTTTCAACTCTGAAGGGTTGAAGCATTTGGGACAGAAAAACATGGGGCTAAGAACAACAGTGCACTCAAATGCATGAAACTTAACTGAAGCAGTTAGGGAAAAAAAGAAGGCACTAGGGAAAGCATTGACTTGCTTGTGGTTTGAGATAGCTCATCTGAGTCATGATGGGATCACTCTTGTGATTCCAGCTCTGTGATGGACAGATACAGGCTCTTTAGGAAAGGCAGGCAGGGAAGGGAAGCAGGGGATGCACCTTATATATGAACAAGCAGCACAAATGTATGGGAACAGGAGACAGGCTGGCTGGGAGCTTGTAGGTCAAGATCAGCTGACAAGCCAGTAACAGTAACACTGTGATGGGTTTGTTACAGATCACCTGATCAGGGCGACAAAGTCAATCAAGTCTTTAAACAATTCGGAGTCTCCAGAATGCAGTCTGTGGTGCTATTGGGAGGCTTCAACCTTCCTGACTCCAGATGGAAGGACGAGACAGTGGGATACAACAGGTTCGAAAAGTCTCTGAAGTATGTTGATGGAATTTTTTTAACACAGATGTTGTGTGGCCAAAGGGTGGATGACAGTCTCCTATACCTGATATGCTCACAGTCAAAGAAGAATTGAACAGAGATGTGATAACCAACAGCAGCCTTGGCTGTAGAGACTACAAGGAGCTCACGATCCTGATGGGAGTGAAGAAGGCAAGTAGTAGAGCACAAACTGTTCCTTCAGGGGACCAGGCTTAAGCATCCAAGTTAGGATATTACAGTCTGAATGGGTAGACAACTAGACGTATAAAAGACCGTTCAGGCTCAATAGGTAGTGGTTAATGGGTTGAACCCCCAGTTGTCAGTGGCTAGTGGAGTACTAAAGAGACCTGTCCTGGGACATGTTCTCTTTGATATTTTCATCAATGATCAGGAGGACATCTCATCACATTTGCAGATGATACCAAATTGGAAAGACCAGCTAACATGCTCAAAGGCAGGGATGCCAACTAGAGAGACCTAGAGAGGGTGGAGGAATGGGCCAACAGGAATATCAGGAAATCCAGCAAACACAAATCTAAAGTCCTAACTCCCTAGTTGTCTCATCTCTGTCCTTGGAGGTTTTGGAAACCTGACTGGACAAAACCCTAGCCAAACGAGTCTGAGTTCAGAGCTAAACCTGCTTTGACCGGGAGGCTGGGTTAGAGATCTCTTCACGTCCCTTCCAACATGAGTGGTTCTGTGATTGTATGATATGATCAGATAGCCTAGTGTTATTGAACGTGGTTGTTTTAAGAAGTTTCTACCCCTGTGCTGACTATTGCCATCCATCAGCCAGAACCCCTACAGCTGGAATGCAGCTGGCGCATGTTCATGTTCCTAAACCATTGCAAAACTAATCCCTTTTACCTCATATTGCAACAGACTACAAATACATACGCAGCTAATTACTGTGTCAGTTGAAAGAGCAATCACTTTTGGCTAAGAGAATGTTTGTGGCTTAAACCTTGCTAGGTTCGTTGCTCACCACTACCTGCTTTTATCCACAGCTCACCTACAAGACCACCTTCACTGAAGCTGCATTAATGCAGGCCAGATTATTATAACTGTATTATCTGAATCACCACATTGTCCATAAACTCTGTTTAGGGGCCAGTATCCCAGCAAAACCACTGAGTAAAACAAGGTTCCTTGCTCCACAGCACTGACTGCCCAAGTAGGTGCCAAAGGCAACAGGTAGGAGAACACAGGGAACCAGGGACACAGTGGTCTGCAACCTCAGCCAGTGACCTTTGTGCTCCAGCTCTTGAAATGCCATCTTGTATTCCTTAGACAACAGAAACATACTGCATCTGGCTAATGTTTGATATTTGCCCATGAGAACATACAGACACCTCCACTCAAGTCCTTTCCTGTGAAATGAGAGCATTCTGTAACTGTAATGGACAACAGTTTTGGTTGGTCTGGAAAAAGGACAGATAAATACAAACCTAAGAGTGATTAGTTTAAAAGTGTCTGTAATTAAACATGGCTAAACTTGCTGGTTTTATTTATTTGTTTCTGTTTGGAATACTAAATCCAGTCTGAGGCAATGGTCAGCTTTATGGGTGAGCATATATCTCTGTTGCACAAATAAATCAAACTAAAGCAGCCCAGTTTTTGTAGACTGGCATTAGGATAAGTATATCTTAAGAAAGTTCTTATTCAGACTTGGCTTCAGGCAATAAAACGTCATAGATGTATAACTCCAGTGAGTGAAATTTCTAGGGAGCAAATTAGGCTAAAAACATCTTCTAGAGACAGCTAGAAAGGAATCAGACACCACCCGAAAATAAGGCAAGTTATTCAGTAAATGTTTCATTTATTGGATTTCTTCCATTACTATTAGGGTTAAAAGACACGTTGTCAATAAAAATGGGATATTTATGGAGGGCTCTGTATTTCAACAGCCTATTTCTTGTCATTCACTCCTATAGTGCTTGATATCACCTCATGATAAAGTGTGAATAATCCCTGCATGAACGCATATTTCTACCCATTAACCATTTTATTATTAGACAGAATTATCTCTAGCAAAAGCAAGAGGTATAGCTGTGGTTTAGGTGCTAAAAGGGAAGTATGTTCCTACTGAGCCACAGCCACGACTTGGGAAGCAGTAAAACTGAAAGATGTTAGACTGCGTTACGAGGTTGAAAACAAACAATGTGTAAGGTTTTTTGGTACCTCGTTTTCCAACAGTTCCCCACAAGTGTGGCTAGAAAGCTCAAACCTATTGCTGAAACAGCACACCGTGACCTGGTCACCACACGCAAAATCTAAAGTCACAAAGAAATCTTGCAGTAGCACTGTGATGTGGTTGTTTGTCAATATTTTTGCATTTGATGGCTTCCTTGAATTTTCATGTGTGTGTGTTTTGGTCAATGCAAATGACTGCAGAAAGGAGCCATGGTTTCTGTGTTTTCATGCTGTTATCTTGTTTGCCCTAGAAAAAAAAAAAAACCTCTCTTTGCTAACTCTGGAAAAGCCAGTACTGGTAAGGCACTAGGCAGATGTGTTTGTTTCATGTTATTGGAATCTTTTCAATATTGAAATATTTTTTGACATTCAGAGAAGATTTAATGATCCAAGATTATTTGTAAACATACGGACTCCTTTGAGCTGTAGACTCAGATCCCAGCCTGGTCAACCAAAGTCCTTTTATCTTTCCAAAATAAATAACTTCAATTTCACACATTGCGACCTACATTGGGATCTTTCGGAGAAGACCATGAAAATGAATGACTCAGCCCAAATATGTAAACACCAGCCAGGAGATCCAGTTGGCAGTTAGCAGACCATATTTCTTCAATATAGACTTGGGAATCTGGTGAGGCATTAAAGATTCCAAAGCATTTTTTCCTAAAACAATAAATTTCCTTGGCTGCCCCCGGTCAACCCCTTCCCTCTCCAGTTCACCGCAATATGAGCTGGCAGGCAGGCCTCACATGCATTTTCGCCATGAAACCCTGCAGGATTCTCAGGACCAAAATACTGTGCAGAATATAAAACAGTGACACCACCGTTGGTAACCAAAACACATTGTTTGGCATTTGGTACATTGTATGGAGTCGTGAGAGTCACTAAAACTTGGAGAGAGGCACTCCCACTTCTTCATCTATGCTGGAGGTCACCTTTGCCAAGAAAGCCAACAGCTCTCTTTAAGACTGAAGGTGGAGCACCTGCCTTTGTCTTGCCAGCTGTTCCTTAAAATCGAGAATCCAAGCAATAAATCATGCTTCATGCAGTGGATTAGCTTGACTACATCCCCCCCACCTCTCCCCCAATATTGCGTTTCTTTCATCGTTAAACACTATCCCTTTTAAAAATCTAATGTACCACCTGAGAATCCACTACTCAACAGGTGCTATTGACCCCCGGAGAGCTCTCACTTGCCAGAGCATGAAACTAGCACTGTTAGATCCAGGAAAATGATACAAATAAGATAGATGTATCAGCTGTCCTAAGTGACTTGTACTGCCTCAATTAAACCTTGTTGGTTTAGTAATCATCAACAATACCTGGACTTCAAAACCAAGCTATAGTTCAAAACCAAACCTCTAGAAGTTCACAACAGGAAGAACTTGATGCTGCCATGAAAGCTAGAAAGCAGTTTCCCAGCCCTTCGTGGGTCTTCTCTGAGTTCACTCTGGTAGCAAAATTTCAGCTGTGCAAACGCTCCACGGCAGGGACAACAACCCCTTGGCCTTCCACTTGAAGCCACCAGAACCGAACTAGGATCACCACGTGGCATTGAGGTGATCAATACCAAGCTCTCTTCTGTCAACATGAACAGGTCCCACCCCTGGAGGTGTTCAAGACAAGTCTGGATGAGGATTTCAGCAATCTGATCCAGTGGAAGGTGTCGGCAGAGGGGTTAGAACTGGACCTCAAGGTTCCTTCCAACCCAAACTGTTCTATGATTCTATGACATTTACCCACGTGAGTACTGTTGCTTACATGAGTAGTCCAGACGTGTTAACACCTCACAAATAGTCTGTCAGAAACCTTACCCGCAGGTCTGAGGCTCTGCAGAATCAGTCCGTTCCACAACCACCTTTTGGCAAGGACTGGGCCTGTCTAGAACACCAACTTTTGATGATGCTTAATAAGGAGCTAAGACTGAAGCAAAAGTGTACTCACGTTAAAAAAAAAAAAAAACAAAAACCAAACAAAAACCAAACCCACAGCAGATTGAAAAAAAAGATCTTTGAAAAACAAAACAAAACTGTGCAACTGTTTTTGTTCATTTGGATCAAATTATAACACATGGCCCTGAAGAGTAAACAGGAGTCTGTCACATTTGTATTTCTAATCTCATATTGTTCTGTGATATAAAGGCATTTTAAAAATCAAAAGGCAAACAAAAATGGAGAATATTTGTTAAGGTGTCACTCTGCAAGGCACTGGTTAGCGAAGACTGAAAGCACATAATCGGGGGCAAGTGGGGTGTGTGTGTGTGTGTGCCCACAGATGGTTGTTCAGTAAAATCTCTGAAAGTAAAACGCAAGTTAGTCAAAAGACCAGTGGAAAAAGAAACTGTTCAATGCATTTGTACATTGGGTTAACAGTGAAGTATTTCATTCTTCATGTTTTCACTTGGTGTCTTGAAATAATCCCTTTTCTGTCTCCATATTCCCACTTAGACATTGTTCACAGACTTATTTATTTATGAAGTCTGAAGGTTAGTCCCTACCTGCTGAGACTAATTAGCCCTGTTCTTTGTGTCCTATGCAATCCTGTCTGATTAAATGTACACATTTGTTTTACTTCTTTTCATGGTTCCTTTCACTCTGCTTCTGCTTTACTGATTAATATTAAAGTTGTAAGTTGCAGCGATTTTTTTATTTCTATTTTGTCTGCATCTTTCCCTTTAGTATGCAAATTTCTGTGTGAACTTTTTAATGCCTGAGAATTCGTGTTAGCCTCGTCGATCTCTGTGTTATTATTTTTATTATTCTTTCTAAAGAAGACAGTTTAGCTGAAACCCCCAAACTCTCTAAATATTGCATGACAAATTGGCTTTGTTTTGGAAACCCTATGTGCCGAACGGCCCTTAGTGCGAGCAGCAGGTTAGATTTCTGAAGGAGCGTTTGGATTATTTAGCACAGCCCATCCCCTCGCTTTCCAACACCATTTCCATTAGGCAATTTACTAATTCCCATTGAAATTACTGCCTCTGTGTGTCTCCCCCCTCCCCCTTTTGTTCCTTGCCCATGTTAAAGTTTCCAATTGACTCGTCCATTGTTACAATTTGTCACTGCTGGAAGATCAATTTGTTTCCCCCCCCCTTCCCCCCTTCCCCTCACCACGTTATATTCGGGGAACAGATGCTTTTCTCTTCCAGCTGCATTATTCTGCTCCCCATTTGGGTGCAGGGCAGGCACCACTCCCTCCCCAAAGCCCCAAAGCTCCAGCCCCACAGCCCGGAGGGAGCCTGGGGGCTCCGCTGCCCCCCCCAAGCCGGGGGGTCCCGGGCTGGACCCCAGGTCCCCCCATCCCTCAGCCCCCTCCGCACCCGTTTTTCCCTTTGATTTCTCCCCAGCGCGATGTTTACGCCACCGCCACAACTTTTCACTTCTGAAGTCTTGGGAGTCCTTGATTCTCCGTCCTGCCATGCTAATTAACTTCTTAGCAGTCACATTCCTTTTCCTCGTTTTTTTTTTTTTTTTTTTTTTTTTTGACATCAAGGACCAAAAAAAAAAAAAAAAAAAAAAGCCTTTCTATAAGATAATTTGGAAATATCTGATCTTCAGCGAGTGATCTCGCACATTTTTCATCCTGCGTGTTACGACCATAATAAATGCAAGCAGCAAGTGCTGCTTAAAAAAAAAAAATAAAATAAAAAAAAAGCCTTTTTACGATATTATAGTGTTTATTACGATTGGAGTTTCTTCTTTCCAACGAGTGGCAAGACGAATGCTAAGGGTTTAACCCCCCCCCTTGGGGGCACATGGACACGAATAAGAAGGACACGAATAAGAAGGACACGAATAAGAAGGACACGCATCCTTCGGGAGAATCCGGACCGCGCGGAGATGAGACGTTTGTTTCATGCTCCGTATGGAAAAGTTCGTGCTTTCCCGAGCTGCCGAGGCAGGGGCACTCGCTCGCTTTTCCCCTCGTCCTGCAGCTCTGGGATACAGCGCCCAATCGGAGAAAAAAAAAAAAAAAAAAAAAAAAAAAAATTTAATTAATTTCACTCCCCCCCCACCTCTTTGCGTCCCGCCCCCCCTCCCCTCCCCTGCCGCCCTCTCCCCTCCCCTGGCCCTCCCGCTCCCATGCCAAAAAGGATCATTGTTAGTTTGCTACTTCCCCCACCCTCCTCCTCCTCCTCCTCCGCCCCCTCCCGCGCCCCAGACCTGTTTATTTATGCAGACGTCAGCGCGGAGCCCCCGCCCCCTCCTGCATCTCATTAAGTGCCTGGTGTGTTTCTCGCTCCCTGTCAATAATCCCGGATCCCAGACTTCTCCGTTCCTCCGGATTTCGATCCCCCCTTTTTCTATCTGTCAATCAGCGCCGCCTTTGAACTGAAAAGCTCTCGGTCCAACTTCAACTCACTCAAACCCGAGCGGCTCAGGCTCCCAATATCGGCGGCGGCTGCCCCCCCCGTCACAGCTGACTTCTCGGGCTGGTTTGTTGCCTTATTTTTTTTTCCGCCCCCCCCTCCCCTCCGTTCCCCCCTCCCCTCCCTCCCCCCGTCTCTATTTTTTTTTTTTTTATTATTATTATTAATTTTTCCGCGGGCGCGTGTGCGCGCAGTGCACGCCGAGCAGCTCCCGGGAAGAAAGAAGAAGAAGAAGAAGAGAAAATCCCGAAGAAGGAAAGGAAGAAGCCTAAAGTCACTAGTGCAAAAAGGAGCAAAGAAGAGACTTCTCCCTCCCCTCCTCCTCCCTCTTTTTTCCCCTCCCCAGGAGGAAAGAGAAGCGGGAAAAAAAAAAAAAAAGAAACTTTCACCTTGGACTCTTCTTTTTTTGGCGCAAACTTTCCCCCCCCTCCTCCCCCTCTTATTTTTTTTTTTTCCTCCCGCTCCCCTATTTTTCCCCCCCCTTTTTTTTTTTTTTTCCGTGCGTTTCCCCTTCCCCTTTTTGCAAAATTGCTGCTGGTGGGGTGAGGCAGGAGGAAAATGCCGCAGCTGAACGGCGGTGGAGGGGACGACCTGGGCGCCAACGATGAACTGATCTCTTTCAAAGACGAAGGGGAGCAGGAGGAGAAGATCTCGGAGAACTCCTCGGCCGAGCGGGATTTAGCCGATGTCAAGTCGTCTCTCGTCAATGAATCGGAAACGAATCAAAACAGCTCCTCGGACTCGGAGGTACGGGGGGGACGGGACCCCCCTGCGGGGCGGGCGGGGGGCGCGCGGGGTGCGGGTCCCGTTCCCACGGGCGCCCAACTTCCCACGGCGGCTCCAACTTGTAACGATGCCTTCTTCTTTTCTTCTTTCCCCTTCTCCCTTCACCTTTCCCCCCCCACCCCCCCCACCCCCTCTCTCTCAACCCCGACTTTTTCCACCCCTTCTCCCCCTCCTCCTCCTCCAACCCCCTCGCCCCTTCCCGACCCCCATAAACCCACCCCCCCGGCTTCTTCCCAGGCGGAGCGGCGACCCCCTCCTCGCTCCGAAACTTTCAGAGATAAATCCCGGGAAAGTTTAGAGGAAGGTGAGTACGGATGAGCAGCAGCATCGCCCCGCGGCTGCCCCTCGGCCGGGCCGCCCGCCTCTTCCCCCCCCCCACAACTTTTTTTTTTTTTTTTTTTGGGGTTCACTCGGCTAAAAAAAGTTTTCCTCCCCCTCCCTACCCCTTTTTTCCCCTTCTTTCCCCCTTTCTTTTCCTTACTCGTGTCTCCCCCGCCATGTTAGCTGCGAAGAGGCAAGATGGAGGGTTGTTTAAGGGCCCACCATACCCGGGTTATCCCTTTATAATGATCCCCGACCTCAGCAGCCCGTATCTGCCCAATGGATCGCTCTCTCCGACGGCGAGAACGGTAAGTGCTTTTTTTTTTTTTTTTTTTTTTTTTCCTTGCCCCCCTCCTTTCCTTAGCCCCCCCACCCCCTGCCGCCCCCTCCCCCCGCGCCGCAAAAACTTTCCCAACTCCGGGGTTTGTTTACACTTCGCCATGTTTCTTTCTTTTAGTGTTATTATTGTTTATTATTGTTATTTCCTCCTTTCTTTACTTTGTGTTTTCTTTCTTGGTTTCTTTTTTTTTTTTTTTTTTTTTTTTTTACTTTCACTTTTGTGGACAGTTTTGGAGCCCTCGGAACCTGCCCTGCAGGGGGGTGGGGAGGAAAAGGCCCAAAGGGAGGAAAAAAAAAAAGCCCAAACAGGCTCTAAACAAGACCTAATCCAGCCTCAGAGCAAAACTAGAAACATAAAACCCCAAGTAGCTGCTTGCTTTTAGTTTTCTTTCCCTCTTTTTCTCCCTTCTTCCCCTTTTTCTTCCTCCTTTTCCTTCCCATCTTTTTCTCTTCCTCCCCACCTTTTCCTTCCCCTCTGTTTCTCTTCCTTCCCCCCTTCCTGCCCTCTTTTGCTCTTCCTTTCCCCCGTTTCCTCCTCTCTTTTTATCTTCCCTCCTCTCTTTCTCTCTCCTCTTCCCTCCCCTTTTTTTCTCTCCCCCTTCCTACTTCTTCACCCCTTTTTTTCTCTCCTCTTTTCCTCCCTTTTTCTCTCCTCATTTCCCCATTTTTTTCCTCCTTTCTCCCCATCTCCGGGGAGGGGAAGGTTCTTTTTCCTTCCCGGCCGGGACTCGCTCCCTCCAAACTCCTGGTTTTCCATGGTGACCCGTCGCCTCCTGCCCTCCCTCCCTCCCCCGTGGCGGCTGGGCCGGCTCCCCCCTCCCTTTTCCTTCCCCCTTAACCCTCTCGTGCCCTCGGCCGCCCCGCGGGACGGCTGCTTTGCGCTGGGGGGGGACACACACACCTTCCCCCTCCCGGTGGTGAGTGGCGGCCGGTCTCAGCGCCGCCCGCCCGGGCTGGGACGCGGCTCCCGGGGCCGGTGGGGCCTCTCCTCTCCTTCCCTTCCCTCGGGAAGGGCTCCTCGGGGCTGGCGTGTGGCTCGCGGTGCTGCCAGGGGGGAAAAAGGGGAGGATGGCAAAGGCCGAGGGATGCAGCAAAGCGGAGGAAAAACTGGGGTCGCCTCGCTTAGCTCTAACAAACAACAGCAAATAATCCAACAAGTCGAGCGAAATTCCTCCTGGAAGTAGGCTGGCCGAAAAAAACCCTTTTTTTTTTTTTAAATGAAATTTTTTTTGTTGTGTGTTTTTTACATTTTCCCCCCTGTTTTTAGAGTTCTTTCCCTCCCCCCCCGGGGTCAGTGGTGGGGGCTGCATGGCTGGGGGGGGAGGCAGAGCAAGTTTTCGCCCCAATCCCAGGGCTCTTGGGGGGCAACGGGGGGGTTTGCAGCCCCAGCTGTTTGCCCGCTCACCCTCCACTCCTCTCTCACATCAGCTTTCTCAGGTGTCACCTTTCCTTTCTTCTTCTTTTTTTTTTTTTTAAAGAGTTTTTCCAAATTTTGAGCAAAAACGGCGAAAGCCACTGGGAGTACAAAACCCTGAGTGTTCCTCCCGATGTTGTGTTTCTTCTGGGTGTTTCCACATCTGAAGCGTTCCCACCATCACCATGTGTGTTTATACGCTCCTTTTTTTTTTTTTTTTTTTTTTTTTACCCCACTCTTCCTTGTGGTAACACGAGATAGCGATTTACAATAATAGATCCACTGTTTGGGAGATGTTGGAGCCGTCCTAATGACTGAGGGCTTGGACGACTCCAGTGTATCAGATCTACAAGTGTTGTAAAGCATTAAAATATTAAACATCGGGTCAGGCTTGTTTTCCCTTCATCGAACGTCGGGCAGGCGCGGATTAGCGGAGCCAGGGCTGGAAGGGGGAAGGTTTTTCTGACTTGGCAGAGGTTTGGGGCTGGGGCAGGGGGATGTTTTGGTGGCTTATAAACTTGCTAGGAGGTGATTTCTGGGAGGGTGGCAGCGGGGTGACCGCAGCTTGCAATTGGAATGACTGGGAGGGGAATTCAGAGGCTGGATGCGTGATGTTCTCCCTTTCGGGGTCACCCCCGTGTGTATGAATGACGGGCATAAATTCCAAATTCTGCCAGCGCCACGGTCCAGATGGCGAAACAATCTTTGTGACAAATCATTTTGTTACAAATTGTTACAAATTCCTTCCTTCCCCCCCCACCCCCTTCTTACCTTAAATGCATTCCAAGTGCAGGCTAATAGGATGCACACCTCTGCTGCTTTTTCTCCCTTTAAGCATTTTTACTTTCAACAGCTCCAGTTCTTTATTTTTTCCTCCTTCCTTTTATTCCAGATCCTTTTTCCCCTCAGCACAGGATCCTTCAGCTTTCCTGGAAGTGTTCTCCCTGCCCTTGCTCCCCCCCCCAGTTAGAAGAGGCCTCCATAGGAATGTTTGGATTGTGTGAATTAAAGGCACTGTACAAAAGCGTACAGGTTGTTTTATTGTTGGTTTAGCAGGTGGCCTGCTTGTGTTATCAGATGGATTCTGAAAGGATATTTCCACACTCAATTTTCTTATTTCCACATCCCGGCTCCTGCATCCGTCTCCTGTCTTCTTAACCTTATTCTTTCACATTCCGCATGCTTGTTTGTTTGCCTGCCACTTAATTATAGCCGGGAAAAATTAAAGTTGTTTATTTAGGCCTGAGAGCAGACTATTCTAAAGATTCAGCGGGATAGCTGCTTGTCTGTCACACACTGTTTTTAGGTGGATTCTAGTTCACTGCTGTTACCAGCTTTCAGTTCCAGGAAATCTTTCTCTCCTGATTGTTTATTTTTTTTTTTTTAAATACAGGTTGAAAAGGTGTAACTGATTCCGCATAATTATGGATTTTATTTTTATTTATGTAGCTTTTTCCTAAACCATATTTATTGAGTTTTCGAGCATGCGAGGTAAAGAAGTGATGCAGTCTTAGCAAAATTGCTTTTCCTTTCCTTTTGCTGTTGTAGGATCTTAAAGGTCTGTGGGTGTGGTTATTTTGTTTTCTTTTCTTTTTCCTCTGGATGTTTTTTCTTCTTGTTTGTTTGGTGTTGTAGCGGATTCTCCTGTTTTGTAAATATGCCTGTAATTGACTATTCAAGAGCAAAGTGGTAGGCAGCAATTTCTGCTTTGCTGCTTCAGGAATGTGAAGAATTATGAAGTATCGTAAAATCTGCTTATGATGAATAATATATTATCTCAAGAATAATGCTTTAAATACCGCAAACTCTTTATAAAGTGTGATGGGAGTAATATTGTTTTTAAAAGTTGGATTTTTTTTTTTTCCATGTTAATCTTGCTTTTGATAGAATACTCTTATTGCTTTTAAGACTAGATGTGTATTTTAAGCAGAGGTTTAGTCAAATAGTAATGAAGTAATGGAGCTGAAGGTGCCAGTTCCATACCTAGGCTTGCAGAGGGACTGAGATAACTGCCTGGTAGGGATAATTAAAGTGAATGTTTTCATTTGAAAGCTGGAAAATGAAGAAGTGATGTACTTAATTTTTAGCCTAAATTTAGAGCTCGGTTGATGCTTTTGGTGAGCAAATAGATGCGCTGTGATTTGAGAATACCCTGCTGGCAGATCTTCTTATTTTGACTAGTGTTGTTGCATCTTGCTTTGGCCTAAATTATTGCTTGCTTGGTGAGACTGTAGGAGTAAGTTTAACGTTTGGCCCTGAAGTTTGGAAGTTTGGGATAGCTGTGGGGGAGAGCAGGTCCCTTGCCTAGATCTGACGTTCAGGAAGAAACTTTTTTTCTTTAATTGACTTGAAAAATGGATGTTTTCCTTTATCTACTGAATCAAACAACATAATCCTTCCTAATACAAAAGCTGTAGACCCCGGGGTGTGAAGGGTTAATGGTGGTCCCTTCCCCCCCTCCTCCCTTCAATTGTTTTGACAACACTTTTCAAAGTGTGACATTCCAAGCCCTTGCAATACAATGTAATATTACTGTAATTACACAGGTCATTACATTTTAAATAGAGAACAATAAAATGCTTATCGCACTGAAAAAGAACAGGTGTTCTTGCCCTTCTTTGGTATTTATGCTAATTGTTTTTCATCTCCTTCAGAAATATTTATGGCTGGTGTGTTAAGGTTTCAGTCTCGATGTGACAATATTAATTCTTTGCTAATCTTTATGGTCGAGGTTTAATGTCTGCAGTATGGATTAGAGAATTAACGTCCACCAACGAGTTTAATAATGTAGATACAACTGAGTGTGTCAGCACTTGGGTACTTTATGATACATTGCTATTCAATGGAGAGTGAATTATTCACTTCCTTTCTTTTATAAAAAAAAAAAAAAAAAAAAAAAAAAGAACGGACATGCTTTTAATAAAGTTTCTGGACTTGTGTAAAAACAAGCTATTAAATAAGAACCGATGATCCTGTGGCGTAAATCAAATGGGACCTCCATAAAGAAACTTTCCTCATGCTTAATTAGGTAGATTGCTGAATCACTCTGCTATAGCATTAGCATAGCTGGGATACAATGGCAAACAGGCAGCGTTTGTTAACTTATTTTCGGTAAAGAAGCTGATTTATTTTTAATTCTCCCCCCTTCCCTCCCCCCGATAAGATTTCATTCTGGAGCAAATGCTGCATTGCTCAGTCAATCAGCTTCTCTTTAGGGGGCTATGAAAATTAGTTAAAGTTTCATGTTTCTGTGACCTTGCAAAACAATATAATGCAGCACTGTTACTTGAGTGTACAGGATAATTGCGGGACTGCACTTCATTAAAAATAATATTTGCTTTGGAAATCGAACAATTTTAATAGGTGCACCAGTGGCTGATCTGTGTTGGAAAAAAAAATATAGTAGATGCCTTTTTCAGTTTTTTTGAATGCATTCATACATGGAGTGATGATGATGAGTGGGGTGTTTTTTTCCTCCTTTCTCTTCGTTTTTTGTTCAAGCAAATATGTGCTGATTTGTCAGTTGGGGATGGTGAGGGGGGAAGGAGCATGTTGCAGCTTTGCTTGGAGCTTGTAAACCAGAACGTAGGTAGAATTGTTTTAAATTTGTCAGACTTTCATGACTGGGCCCCAAAATCAGATAAAAAAATGCAGTGTAGAGAAAAAGGACAGCTGCAGATTTTTTGTGTGGACGTGTGTTTCTGTACCATGACTAAAAACTCTGAGGACCTTTTCCCAGCTGTCTGGGAGTTATGTGGAAGTTGGATTATTGGCAGTTAAGCATGAGACAACCTGGATTTAGCAAATGCTCTCCTACACAGGAAGCAGATGACATTATCCTGGGGGAAGGGAGGAGATCCTTCTCCAGGCACAGCCCTGGGGGGAGACGCCTGCTCCCCTCAGCCTCCGAGCGGCCAAAAATGAGGGTCATATCAATATAAAAAAGCGCTTGGTTTGTCAGTTACGAGGGTTTTCTCGAGTTTTTTTCGGTGAAATCAGACACTTTGCTCCCACACTGGGGCTGTTGTGAGAAGTTTTGCTTTGAGCAGGGTGTGTGTGTGTGTGAGGTTTGGGGGGAGGTTTAAAGCTCTGTGCCCCCCTCATCTCCTCAGTCCTGCCTCCTGGCAAATATGTAAGTAAGCCTTAAAACGTTGACTTCTAATTGGGCACATTTGTGAAGGAAATGGTTAATTTTACAACCAAAGGCAAACTTGCACCTCGACAGGTCTGCTGAAAGAAATGTGCCACAGTCGTTTGCTGGCAAGCACTGCAGGGTCATAAATCCACGGGGTTTATTTACAGCCTATAACACTTATGAATGTTAAGATATTTGACGCCACGCTGGCCTTATAATATCCAAGGTCCACAGACACTGGCAGTGGGTCAAATTTCTTTCACTAATTATAAGCAATGAGAGATGGTGTGTGGTGCTGGGGGTGGGGGGCAGATATGGAAATCCTCTCTCTCCCCACCCAAAAGCAAAGGATATTTCTGCTCCTCCTCCCAACTGCTGCTTTATGTTTGGCCTTTTGTGCTGGTTTTTTTTTTTTTTTTTTTTTCATTCACATTGGCTCCGAAGTTTATAATTAACGCTTGTGGTGCTGTGGAGATTGGGTGATGCAGCCAGGCTAAAGGAGGGAAGAAGTTTAGCCCCTCTAGTGTCCTTTACAGAGGTCTCCGCAGTATTGTGCAGCATTTCCTAGATACCGACACAAGCAAACATTTAAAGACAGATGACACCTGGAAATATCCTTTAATTTTCTCACATATCGCTGAGCCAGGGGAGGAGAGAAAAGATTGCATCAGGTTTTATGCAAAAGGTGGATGCTTGGAAATGCATGTATTCGGCTGTTTTGTGCGTATAAAATGGGGCCTCTTAAAAAGCAGCAAAAGCCCACGTTCAAGGAAAACATGCGCTGAATGAATTAAGGTGATTTAAGGGAGAGGCTCTGTGTCCTGCTGGAAGGGACAATCTGGGATGGACACGTAGGTCAGCGTGGAGGGATGTGCTGGGGTTCTGTTTTGGGTAGGGGTAGTGGGGGGGAGGCAGGGGGAAAGTGGAGAACACTGGAGAGGAATTGGAGGACAAAGGAGGGGTGTTGGAGCAGGAGGAGAAATTGTAGAAACTAGAGGGGGGTGGGAAACGCCAGTATTGGAACGGATGGTTGGAGGGGAAGCTTGGGATCTGGGGATTGACTCTTAAGTGTCAGGGAAGTCTGGGGCCTGAGGAGAAACACTGCTTCACTCAGCAAAGCTCGTTATTCTCAGCTCGCTCCCCATTAAGCACGCTTTCCTCGAGTGGACAGTCAGATTTGAAGGGCTGCTGTCTTGTCTGTGCTGGGGGGGTGTGTGTGTTTGAACAAGATAATGCGATTACTCAAATGTACCTAGGTATTACTTTTCGCTTTAATTTCTCCAGCAGTTGATTTCAGGTTCCCTGTAGGTTACTGTTGTGCTTGGAGACTAATTTAGGAAAAAGGCAGGATTCTGTGTGTGGTGGAAAGCTGCTCACTTTAGCCCATATGTTTTTCTTCTACCAGCCATGTAAAACCTGACTTAAAAAAAAAATAAAAAAAATGAGGGGGCTGTCAATTTGGCCCTTCCACAAATAGCTGTACAGTTTTGTTGAAGGTTTTATGGATTTCCCTAATCAATGGAGCACTGTGACTTATTAGCCCCTGGGGACAGATCCGAATCCCTCAGCACCATACTGCAAAGCTGGTGTGGTATTGTACCTTTTTAACAGGTTATCAACAAGGATGTTCCTCTGGTTCCCAGGACGCTTCCCACTCCCTCCCTCCAGCATCTCCCCCCTCAGATTCTTTCCGGCAAAATCTGTTCAGTCTCGCGCCTTTGTTTTAGGTCGGTTAAACCCTCGACCCTTATTCTTTGTGGGGTCACGCTTAGGCAACCGGGCAGTGCTGAATGAGTTAAGTCGCTGGCTGAAGTTTGGCTTCATGCAACTAAATTTGAGGCCTGGTAGGCATTAGCAGGGCACAGCACATTTACAGAGCTTAATTAGTACGCGCTGTAATTGTTCATGGTCTGCCAGAAGGAGTAATGTTCAGGAAAAGTGGAGTCGTTCTTCTGCAGTCTTCAGTTTTAAAACGATAAATCACTTGCATATTTGTGCAGTGATTCAAATGGAGCTGAGACCTCTCCATCTCAACATGTGGTAAATTGTAAAGTCAATGAATTGCAGATGTAGGATACAGCAGATTCTCTAAGAAAATGCGGAATGAATGGGGAAGGGTGATGCTATAAATACGTACTGAGAAGATAACTGGCTTTCTGCTTGCTGTGCCAATTATGATGTACTAAAGATATTAGCAGTTTTGTTTTAATGTATTTGTTTTAAATTTCTTTAAACTAAATATAGGGGTACCCTGTTACCTCACTCGGTGAGGTTTTTATTAATGCTCCAGAACAATGGGTTTCATATGGAAATGCGTGTGATAGCCGTATTAATACAAATTAACTCATCGTGGATGATGTTGTAGCTGTTACTCAAGGAGTTTATAGTGATGGGACACTTTAAATTGTGGCTGCAGGAACATATAAGAAATGTTGTGGTAAAGGATGCCTTTGTATTCTAGCTGGAGGGAAATACTGGACTATATATACACATATGGGGGAATATATATCTCACCATGACATTTTGTGTCTACCCATAATTCCTCCCAACTTCAGAGTTACTCTTTGGGTTCATCAGTCCAACAGCTTAGAGCCTATTTTAAAAAGTATAAAACCAAATGAGACTCCGTTGTACAGAGTGACATCGTAAATGCTGGGTATTGTGTTGTTTTTGTTGGTTTTTTTTTTTTTTTTTTGAATGTGGAGAATGTGTGTCACTCTTACTGCTGCAAAATCTTGTCTTCCTTGGGCTTGGTCCAAGATCCATTGAAGTCAGTGGAAAAAAAGCTTCTATTAATAACGAAAGGTTTTGGATCAGGCCCCGCATGTCCTGAACCAATGGCCAACTTCTTCAAAAGTGGATAAAGGTATTGAAAAAGCCAAATTAAACTAAATGTCATATTGATATATTGCTGCTTCTGTGGTGTCCTTTGCTCTTGGGGAAAAAAGTTAAGTTTCCAATGGCACTTTCTTAAATGAGTTCTTGATTCTGCAGTATGTGACTTTCCCACAGAAGCGCAGAGCATCCTGGCAGGAGCAGGATTTGGTCTGAGGCTGTGTTGCATGTCAATACTGCTTTTCTAATATGAGTAGGTGGATTTGTATGGAAGTTGTAAAAGTTAATGATTGTTCTCTGACTCATACATGGCTGCTTTCAGCAGAGAAGAAATGATGACAGTAAAATGATAGAGATTATAGGAGACAAGTAGGCTTTGGTGAACAGAGAATGGATTCGCATTGTTTGAAATGTTTTTGCTGCTTGCTTGAAGGAAGTGCAAGGTGGGAAAAGATGGGAAGGCAGCTTTTTGGGCTTAGATATTTTGGGTACCCAGCTCCTGCTGGGATTTGGCCAGGAAGCAAGGCCGAGTTCCAGGAGGGACTCCAGTGTTAAAGGTCCCATAAGCATTTGTTAGTCCTACTGATACAGTTAGAGTTCTGCCTAACTGTTTTCCCCCTCTCAGCATAACAGGTTTTAACGCCCTAGGCTCTGTGGGAAGTATGATTGCACATCTAATGGCTACCAAGTATGAATATATAATTGTGTTCAACCAGTATCTATCTTGCAGCTTTGTAGAGAGCTCCAGAGTATCTGTGGTGTGAAAGGTGCTGTGTACAACAAAATTGGTCTCTGCTTTGTAATTCAGTAGTGATGGGGAGATGCTGCTGAGACCCAAAAAAAAAAAAAAAAAAAAAAAAAGCCAAAAGGAGGGTGTGGGATGTAGTAGTTAGAAAAAACAGAAAATACTGCAAAGGGACTTTGTGAGGAATATTCTTAGATGTTGATGCAATAGAAACGAATCATCCTATTTTAAGAAAGGGAAAAATAGAGCAAGAAAAGGTGGAGACATACCTCTCTGAGCACATCCAAACTCCCACTGGAATCAGTGACTCCTTAAATAATGATCTGGAAAAGTCTGAGGCTATAGGCTTTTCTGTTCTAGGGACAAGCCACTACATTGATTTCTGTTTTTAACTGATGCAAATATTTAATAAAGGCTCTATTGGAACTGCTTTAAACCATGCCGTGAATAATTTTAACCTGGTTAAACCAGCGAACTGGTTTGGGAGCATACACAGTGAGGGGTTTGCATTGGTTTAATTAGATTTAGGAGATTTATAAAACCAGGGCCACTACTCTGACATAGGCAAGGTCTGGAAGACGGTGTATAGACGCTGCATTGATCTATGCCCAGGCTGAACAGACTGCTATTGAAATTACGCTATTATAAATGTTTGCCAATATTAAAGAATCCACGGGAAGGTGTGAACTTGAATGAACGCATCAGAGAATAAGATGGCAATCAGTGCTTCTACCTTTGTTTTCTCTGGGACATTGGCAAGAAGGTTTTCTCCCTTCGAAAGGAGTTACAGATTGTAGGTTAGTCTGCCTGGAAGTAATGTTTTTGTGATTTTTATTATTATTATTATTAATGAAATGTCTCGGTTTACTTCTGATTCTTGTTACATTCCCCTATGGGCTTTTTCTTAATTCTTAAACTGCACTATAAAATGCAGCTTAAAACATGTCTGCGTCCATTAAAAAAAGAAAGAAAAAAAGAAGCGGAGGGGGGAAAAAAAGTATTTTACAGGAGCTAGTCACAAACATAACTGCTGTACAGGTCACAAAGCTGCTGTGTAAAGGATATCTACAGAGCTTGTTTTATCTGGATAGCAGCTAAATATCTTTATAGTCCCTGGGGTTATTAAAGGCCAAATGCCTGGTATACCTAGTTAGTTTATTTTCATTGAAATCTGTTGCTCAACTACAGTACTTGAAAGTACTTTGTTTTTAATGTCGTAAATGTTAAATTAGATTTCATAAATATGAAATTAAAAAGTGAAAAGTGGAACCTGGGTGTAGATGGGTGGTTGTAAATGGGAACTAGAGCATTGCCGCACGACTGGTGTGCCTGAGTACGGGTACCAGACTGGTTATGTGGCACATCTGTGTGTATGCATGCAATGTACATTTGTGAACATACACTGGGTTATCAGGTGTCTATTCAGTTTTAATTGACAATATGAGATTCCTGTGGTTACTCTGTGCACAGATTGCCTTGGGGCTCTACAGGGTTTGTGGGAAGAAAAGCCTTGACAAGTTTCCATTAAGCCCTGAATCAGGCAATTGGAAAAGGGGAGAATGAAAGGAGCTGAAAAGAGGGACAACTTGTTAGTGTTGCATTCTGCGCTTGCAACGAGAAACCTCTTTTAGACAAGAGTGGTTCTCAGGCCAAGAATTTCAAACTCGCGGAGAAACCTGTCCAGAACACAAAAGTTGTTTGAACGGGGTGCAGAATTGTCACAGTAATTAGAGCAATCTCCGTTTACTGAGTGGCAGCCTTTATAAAGGACAGGGGATAAAGGGTTCAAATTCATCTTTCTCTCTCCGATTCACTTCTGATGAACTGCCCCTGTGGATGTATGTGTATATGAACGAGTGTGTGTGTGGCCACATTTTCAGCTACTCATCACTTGATCGCCCTTGTTTTAAAAGAACAACAACTTGGGTTTCTTCTTCCTGCCACAAATGACGTTTTTGAGCATTTTGCTTTAAATTAATTATTTTTTTATTGGTGCTCTAATTTGGTATATGGGAGTAAGAGGATGCTTTGGGGAATGTGCTTATGCTCTGGAGGGGAACCCCAAATATTTCTCAGTCAGTTTCTATTCTTACTTGATCCCACATCTTTGACTTATAGGAACAGTACCATTATTTTTAATAGGATTACTTGGGGAAGCAAGAAGAGTGAATGAATAAGGATTGGACCCTTAAAGTTTATCCTCTTGCCACTACAAGCTCTGCCCAGAAGTACTGAATCAGCTGGAGTTTTGCCATTGCTCTTCTTAGGAGAAGGATCAGGCCCATGGATTACGTGAGAGTGGATCTTGTGAGCAAGCCAAATAAAACTGTGAAAATCAAAATTGCTGCCGTGTGCGATGCAGGAGTGTCTGAAGGCCTTGGTCTGGGGTCCTTTTGGTCAGATGGTGTGCAGAGAAAAATGAGAGTAGATGAGTGTGTGAGCACTGTGGATGTTCTTGCCTATGGAAGAAAACGTGACTGCTAAATTTCCTCTGCACCTTTACTTTTAAAGAAAAAAAAATATTAAGCTCCTTGTTTTTTTTCAGTAATCATTCTGAGTACAAAGTTAGTCATTTTGATGTCCATTTACTTGGCTGCTTCGGCTTTGTGATTGTGTTTTATTTGTTCTGCCCAAAATAATGTAGGATTTCTGCTTTGTAAAGGCTTGGAGGTAGTGACCTTGGGTATTTTACTTAATCATTTAGTCAGTGTTATGTTTCATCCCTTCATTCACCACTATGTCTGAATTCAGAGACAGAGAGAGAGAGAGAGAGAGAGAGAGAAGCTCTTTAAGCTGATGCCTTGTGATTCTCTGTATGACATTGCCTTCAAGGCCTGTGGCACAGATGATTAGACGTTGTGTTGGGACCCTGTGTGGGGTGTATGTCTAATTCTGGAGTCCTGGGATCAGCCAGCATCTATGCTTGGCTCCTGAGGTTTGGACCAGAGATAAAAAGAAGTTCTTGCTGCTGATACAGAAACATTGTCACAGCTAATAAATACCCATGGAAGTTGTAGCTGGGAAGTCATGCACTGTTTTTTGTATACAGATTGTTTTTTTCCACCTCTAGCTCCTGCAGTTATTTTCTACTGGAGGAGGGTGATGGTGATGAAGAATTTGTCTTGATCTTTTTACATTGTAGCAAAAAGCAGATTTATTTTTGTCAGGGAGTTGGCCCCTAGCATGAAAAAGCTGTGGAGAAATTGCTTGTCTTCTAGTTTGCCTTGCAGAAATCCTCTGCAAGGTCATAGAAACACACTTCTTTGCATGCTTCCTAAGAGCACGTGTTCTAGTTCACTTGCATTGTCTGTGAGCATGGTGTGTGAACACAGGAGTGTGTTCTGAATATATGTAGAAGTTGTCTTGAGGGAACAAGGAGTTGGGAGACGATGATTTTCCTGGCAGTAATGCTGAATTGCTTATGCAGTGCTGGAGCATAGAGCCGCGTCTGTGTGTTGGACAATGTCATGGTCAGGTTGAACAATGTCTTCATTTTTAGATGATGCTGTTTTGTCTCGACCATTGATAGTTTGCAAACCAGTTGTGATGTCTGCCATCCTGAAAGAGTACCCAGTGTGGTACTAATTGTACCAGGACTAATTGTTGTTTAGAATATACTTATTGCATATTATGGACCTCTCTTCAACATGGCTTTCTCAGTCCTATCCCTTGTGCATTATTTTCTCAGCTGGTAATTAATTTCTCAGTTTGGTAACTTGTCAGCAACTGGCATCTCCTCAATAATGAGTGTTCTGTAGTAATTCTCCATCGCTAAGGAGTAATTGCTGGCCCTATGAAGTCACTGAGCTCTTTCATTTGCCAGCCGCATAACCTTTCCTGTTAGACTGTCATGACTGAGTTATCGCAACAAAGCCTAACTACATCTACACTTGACAGCCTGGCTGCAGGATACATGGAGAGAAAGGGCCGGAGGAAGCTGTTTTAAAGTCATGGTTGCAAGCAAGAACTCTTGGCAGTAGGAGAAAGCTTTTGCTTGATTTTACAGCTATGTAAAATCTATCTTGGCCTAGAAAAGCAGCTCTTGATTTTAGTTGAGGTAGCAATGCAGAGCAGCCCATGTCCTCTTTTCATGGCATGGCATTTCCTCAAGCCTGCTTTTCTGCCTGGCTCTGTCTTGCTTTTCTGTCTCCTGTTGGGGTTGTTTCTTAATGCAGTGGTAAGTGGTTTGGAGGTGCTTCCCTTCTGGGGAGCTGGTGGTGCAAATATGGCCCTAATTCTGTGTGTGTGTAACAGTCTCATCTACATGTCAGCCCTCTGAAGAACTGTCCTTGGCCCAGTTGGGACCATGCATTTGGGTTTGTAGGATTGTGGCCTAAATTTGTGATTCCGAGGGGGAGATTGTGAAGTTTATTTTGGAAATGAAATACTTGATGAAGCAGGAAAGAGGCTAAGACAGAGTAGTGGAAAGATGGTGCAAATGAGAAGCAGAAGTTTTTCATTTACACTCCCTGATATTGCTCTGGTTTGTGGCTCTAAGTAGAAAACTGGTGGTTTTTGGAAATCTTGAGTTTCTTGTCAGCATCTGCACACACCCACATACCTTTAAAATTTGTTTTGGTTTTTCCTGCTCCTTGAACACATTAGCTTATGCCACAAGGAGTGAGATGAATTCTTGGTCTTTCCCCCTTCCCTCCCCCCGCCTTGCTGTTGGAATTGTTTGTTAAATTCCAATTACAAGGCTTGTTCAACACCTGTACAAACCCACAGCCATTGTTAAGGGAATAATTTGAGGACAATGGGGTTAACGCAGGTGTACACAAGTGCAGAATTTGGATTGCAAAGTCTCTTTATTACTCTGTGTGCATAAGAAAGAGAAGGAAAGAATTCATCTTAATTCTTAGATCCCAGATATAATTTGTAGGACAAGAGTTTGGAAGAAGAGTAAGTGGGGAGGGGAAGAGAAGTCTGAACATGTTCAGACAAGGCATTGAACACATGTGAAATGGAAAGTTAAAAGGAAATAAATGCTACACTCCTTTTTCCTACCTACCTCACCCTCATACCTCTTGACTGGAGTCACTTTTCAAGGTACAAAGCTGACTGGTTATGATCTTGCACACTGATTGCCTGTTAGAGTGATCATGGCTAAACCCAAATGTTTGCATGGAGCAAACTGGGACGCTGCGCTGATTTATGGTGCCACTAATCCCCAGTCCCACTTGCACCCAGATACGAGCAGGAAGTTGCGTTTAGATGTACATTCACATGGGTGTGCTCTGTTTGGTGGGAGCTAAATCAAGGAAGTTGGGCTGTTGGACTCTCAAGATTTCTTTTCTCTGAAGCAAAAGATGCATGTAGTCTCCAAAGGTGGCCTGTTGTCTCATGCTATCAGAGTAACCCTCTAAAAGTGGTGAGAATATTTGTAAAAGCCAAGAGGATGAAGTCCTAGAGTCTGCAGGAGGTGTCCTTCTGAGATTCTGTTATGTTGATACAAAGAGTTAGTTTTATGTAACTTTATGAATATCTAGCAATGGGTCATCTTCCTTTGGGGTAATTCCAGTAAGGCTAAAAGGTTCGTACACAATGAAAGCCAAGATTCACGTCCCTGCTGTCACAAGAGGCTGTAAATTGAGATCAGTTTCTCTTGCAGTTTCATATTTCTTAAGTTTCTCTCCTACTCATGGGAGTTCCTCCAGGGAAGAATCAAACTTTCTCTATTATCTTAAGTACTCTGTGCATTTAGGGCACAATAAATTAGTAAATAGGAATAATTATTAATGATTAAGTAAACATTCAAATCAGTTTATCCTTTTGGTGATTTGCCTGTCAGAGCTGATCTTGACTGCTACAAATAGGCTTGGTATTTGGCATTTCAGTTTATGTAGGAGGGGAGAGAACGGCCGTTGCCTGTGAAATGGCACAGAAGTTACTTGCTGTACTTTTTCAATGAGTAATAGCTCAGCTGAGTAGGATCATGGGAGTATGGAACTCTGATCCAGAGAGAAATGTGTAGTTCCCATCTTGGTTATATGTGAATGTAATTGTGCATGCCTCTGTCTCAGAGGAGACAAATGCTGTTGGGCATCCTGGAGAAGCAATTGAGATTATGTAAAATCAGTTAATTTGAAGTTCTGGAAAGTAAAAATTGTCACTGAGGCTTTCTGGAAGGTGGCAAAAATAATCTTTCAGTAAGGTGTCAGGGTTTGGTCCACTGGAGATGTGTGTTTTTCTCATTGGTGGGTAGTGTGACCTTCTCCTGCCAGAGAATGTAGTTGCACTAAGATAACGAGTAGTGATTTGTCCTAAAACTTTAAGTAGATTAACCTTCTGAGTTGCGAACTGTAGAGGTGATCTTGTTTCTGGCAAGTGATGCAAGTTTATGGTTGTGGTGGTTCTTTGGCTTTGCAGTTGTGTGAATTTCATTGAAACGAAAGAAACCTTATGGGTGAAAGACTTAATTTCCTTCCGCTAGTTGGACAATAATTTTAAGAAGATAGTTTAATGATTTTTTTAATGAGTGTATACACTGAACTATTGGAAGATGAAAGTGATATTGGTATGTTTTTCCTTACAGTGTTTACCAATAGGAGATTGTGTCTGCTGTTTGCACCCATTTCTATTGCTTTGTTACTGTGTTAGTAGCATTATGTACCTACCTTAAATCTGTAACCTTCAGCCTGTTTCAAACTGTGTAGTCAATACACTTGATATTGTATTAGTTTGTAGGAGAGCAGCTATTAAGAGGGAGATCATCTGAGTTCACTGGAAGCCTCTTTTGTGCAGCTAAGTAATTCCCTTCTACAAAGGTAGTAAAAGTAGTCCCTTTCCTGGGAATGCTCGAACAGGCAAGATAGGCAGGGCCTGGCATATTGTACTTTCTGATCCCGATGAAGTCCCAGGTCCAATATCAGCTGATTCTAACTCATGTTCAAGGCAAAAACAAGGGGAATGATGCTGTGTGCTGCCTACTGTGCTGAAAAAAGCCAAGAAGTGATGTCCTGTCAGATGATGAAGCCAGTGGAACAGTTAACATCTGGTATTACCTGAATGCTCTTAAAACTTGAGGAAGTATTGCTCAAACTGTGTGCCAGATTTCAGATTTCATTTATCGTTTTGTGCCTGCAAAATGAGGCAGAGTGGTTTATCCAAGAATTGCCATGGAAATCCTTGGTTTTAAGCAAATAAAACCATTAATGCTGCCATAGGTATCAAAATCTTAGAGAGTTTAAACATGGGAGAGCAACTACATCTGAATTAAAATTATACTGACTTCTGTTGTAGTGTTTTTGGATGGCTTAACAACTACAAGTTTATTAAGATATAATTAGCTGATTTTAAGGGTAGTGGTCCTTTTTTTAACACAAATCTCTCTTTAAAAGCTATAGTAAATGTTTGCAGATGTTATATAAGCAGCACTGCAAAAGTGTGCTGTAAGTCTTGAAAATAATTAAAGAGTTGATACCTGTTATACATATATAAACATAATAATGTATTAATATCTATATAACAGAAACACCTATGTAATATATACTATCTATTCAAGGCCATGCTGGATAGAACCTTGAACAACCTGATCGAGTGGGAAGTGTCCCTGCCCATAGCAGGGGGTTGGAACTGGATGATGTTTAGGGTCACTTCCAACTCAAACCGTTCTATGTTTCTATGATCTATTAATATATCAATACCTGTAATATGTATCTTATATATATGTGTGTGTCTACATATATTGAATATATATATGTGTATATATGATTTTTTTTTATGTAACCTTGAGGTCATTGCAATATTTAAGCATCAAGTACCTGATTATTTTCTTGTCATTTGGGAGGATCTTTTTTAGAGGAGAGCCTGTCTGTCTGCATGTGAGAACAGCACTGCCATTAAGTGCTCTGCTCAGTGGTCAGCCTTTGTATGAACATGCCATGTGGTTTCCTCTAAGTCACCTGGTATTAGGCCATTTAAAGACAGGACCTACAGCGTTGCTTGGTAATCTAAAGCTATGGACGCGACTCTTATGACCAGTTAGCATTCTCCTGGCTCATGGCTGTGAAGGCTTCTTGTTTGGGAGAACAGAGGCATTTCTTAGATAGGTAGAGACAGAAGTCCCTTACATACATGGTAAATTGGGCTGTACTCTTCCGAAGTCATCCTTTAGCTGCAAAGATACTTTCAAGATGTGATCCACTGACAGCTGGATCTCTAAAAGTAGTGATTTGGCTTCTTCTGAGAATTGTCATTCACATAGGCAGGTAAACTGTGATGTGGTACTGACTGGTGTGATGACATAAAATAATAGAATGACCTGAGTTGGAAGGGACCCACAAGAATCATCGAGTCCAAATCCCATCCCTGCATAGGATAACCCCAACATTCATACCATGTGTCTAAGGGTATTGTCCAAACACTTCTTGAACATTGTCAGGCTTGGCACCATGACTACTTCCCTGGGGAGCTGTTCCTGTGCTCCACCACCCTATGAGTAAAGAACGCTTTCCTAATACCCAACCTAAACCTTTCTGTGATGTGGATTTGTAGAACTGTCTGTATGATACTTGCATGTGCTCTGTTACCAAGTATATTCTGTGTCCTCATGATGGTTCACTGTGGTTCATGGTACAGCAGGGTGGCCCTTGCTGGGAGGATCTTGCTTGAGTCTCAGGTATACTCCTTGACATTATTCTGCGAACAAACGTGTGCCTTTAAGCCAAAGTGCTTGTGCCCTGACTACATCCCGCTCTGAAGGAAGGCTTATGCCCAGAAAGGATCACCACAGCCTCAGGGAAGTAGATTGCTTTGCAGGCCAAGTTTCAAGCTAAATCACAGTGCAGCCACAACCCTTCATGAAAGATCCTGATGGGAATTTGGACCCGTGATATTTAAATATGCCTGTGGTAATATAATAAGCTGCCACCCACTGCTCATCTCCTAAGCCGATCCCAAAATAACCTTTGGTAGCATGACACATGCGAAGCTTCCCTTCCCTCCCATTTAATCTCCTGTACACAGCCCCAGTGTAATGTTTATATGACAGTTATAAGAAGGGCTCTGTAGGTGTATCCCAGCCTTTTATGAGAGCATGACACGACATCAGTTTCTACATTTATCTCCCTCCTCCTTGACGTTCTTGTCTCTGCTGTGCTTTCAGTTTTGAAATGAAGACAAGTGGCGTGGAGCTGCTGTATCGCATTGAAGGGGTGTGAGCTTCCACTTTCCTAACTTGCTGAGTGCTCAATGTCCTTTGTGGGAACATGTGATGTGGACTTTCCCTCTTCTCCCTCCCTTCTCCTACTGATGTTTCATAAGAATAACAAACCACGAACGGATGTTAATGGCTCCATGTGTAGATATATATAGGCTGTCTGGTCACCGAGAAGATTTTATCGGTATAAGTTTGGGATATTTACAAGTGGCAATATCACTGGTGAGATTATGCAGACCAGAGTGAATGAGCTCTAAAGGGCATTTGTAATGCCTTCAGACAACTTGCCTTTTCATTTATAGCAAAGGGGTTTATATATGTGTGTGTGCATATATAGACTATATATATTTAAAATGTAGGTATGTATCTACGCCTTCTTTTCTTTCTCTGAAATACAGAAGTAGCATTAATATTTCTGCTACCGGCTGTCCATAAAACACAGCAGTCCCGGGACGATAGGGAAGCTGTTGTGTGAATGCACTATGGGGATGTCTGTAATTAAAGTCACTTTTGTAAGGCAACATTCCTAGATGGTTGGTCAGTCCCCCCAAAGCTCCTGAGGGACTCTAGGTCCCAGCAGGATTTCTCAGGTGCTTTGCTAGGGTTTGATGGTTGGCTTCCCCAGTTGGGTGGTGGAATGTACCTTCTTGGGCCAGGTCTGGTAATGCTTCAAACTCACAGTGTTCACAGAGGGCATGCAAGAAATATAACTTTAAATCCTTGATTTTCTTTGGTCAACAACTTAAGGGGCAAAAGAAGAAAGGAAGGAGGGTGGAAAAGCAGAGAGTGAGAAGATGCTCTTTTGTAGTAGATTTAAACAAAGCAATATCCAAGAAACACTGGCTGTTTGAAAGCAGTTTGGAGGGTTTGCATGTTAGAAGTAGTCCCAGCTGAGACACATTGCTGAGCAGAGTTCAAGCAAGGAGGCCAAAGGTGCAGCATAAATATAGTTTGTCAGATTGCTGCTGAAAGAAATGAACATTATTCCATGGAATTATCATAACTACGCATATGGCATAAATGCAGTCATTGTGTGGTGCCACAAAATACTTAATGGCTTGTAGTCATTGTGCCTTTTGACCTGGAAGGAAAAGGGTGTGATCCTGTTCCAGTTATAATCAATGAACCTTGCTATTGATCTGTGGGAGACTGCGTGCAGAAAGCAGGGATGAGATGATGTGGACTAATGGCTCGGGGAATAAGCCTTCAATGGACTATTCTGTTTATTTAACTTTGATCGTAGCATAGCACTTGGCACTGTCTTGCTTTGTGATTTTTAAGGTATTGTCTTAAATACAAATGAATGCTTAACAAGTACACCTAAGTAATTTTACAAGTAGATTTAAGAATTAATTCGTTGTATATAAGGATTTTGCACAAGAGCTGAACTGCTAGGAGAGGCAGAGAGAAAACAGGGCAGCCTGTCTGAGAGGGCACCTTGCTTGGCAGAGGGAGAGAAATGAAATTCCTTGTCTGTAGTCCCTCTTGCTTTTTAATATCTTTTTATTGGCTAATCAGTGTACAATAGGAATCCACTCCTTGGTCAGCTTAAGCACCACTTAATTGAGAAATAAATGATGAACCCATTACGCTTTGCTAGTAGATAACGGTTCAGGGTGATTATGGGTGCTCCGCTAAATTTTTTGGCATCTCTTGAGTGAGACTAATTGCCTTCCCTTGTGGCGGCTCCACAAGCTTGGGTCACATCCGGACCTTGATGAAGCCATTGGGAGTTTTCCTGTGGATTTCTTTCTTTTAATTATTATTTTAAAGAGCGCCATTGTATGCCGGCCTTTGTCTCTGGTGTTCTGCCTTCCCCTAAGAGCAGGACCTACTTCGACCGCTGTGCCTGTTTGGTTGGCTGTTGGCCAAGGCTCTTTGCACACGGGTAGAGACGCTCTCCGTGTCTCCGAATCGAGTTCCTCTGTGCTGGAAGGCTGGTTTGTTGGGGACTCTGCCAGGGGGGTGGCTGTACCGGCAAAACCACAAAACTGTGCTGACTCTTGGGCTGGTCCAGTGCCTCTGCTTTTCTTCAAGCAGCCTGACCTCAGTTGTTCTTCCATCACTGGCTGCCTGAGCTTGCCTGCCATGGTAAAGTGGTTCCAGCACAGTGATCCATGTGGCTCTGGGACATGGCTCTGACCGCTCAGAAGAGGTGGAGGTTTTCTTCAGATCCGGCCTCTTGCCAGCGTGGTGCATGCCCTTCAGCCGCCAGTGGAGTCAGCAGTCACAGTGGATATCCATGAGTCCTGTTAATGAGGAGCTGGACGAGGGAGCACTGTGTCAGACAGGAGCAGGGCAAGCTTTGTTTAATCGGCTTCTCAAGTCCAGGCTCTAGCTACAACAACCGATTTGCAACGGAAGCCGTCAGGACAAGCTAGGATACAAAAGCCTGAGGATGTATTATTTTGCTTGGCTTTGAGGCTTTGCGCTGGCTGCTAGTGATAGCTGAGACTTATTAAATTAAAGAAAAAAAAAAAAATCCATGTATTAGGTACTCTGCTGAGTTCCTGCTCACTGCGTAGAGTTTTGGCTGCACTGAACTCAAGTGCTGTGTCCAAGGCACCGTCAGCACTGATCTCTTTTTATGCCAGGATGTCAACTTGACACCTGTGCTCCATGGCTGGAGCTGAGCCTGCTTGGTGATAGAGTAGGAAGTCTCCTCTTCTGAGGGATTATGGCCTGGGAAAGGTCTCCCTGTTTTGGAAGAGAAAATAGATCTCGAGCATGAAGAAACTTTCCACTTGTCTTCATAATTTCTTGGATGCTGGTGATTTTTTCCTGGGACTCTTAGGGCTTTCCTGTGTGGAACTTGTGGATCCTGATTGCTTTTGCAGCTATTTCAACAATGAAGGGGTCGCATTGCTCCGATTTCTACTCTGCTCAGCCCCGTGCTTGGGGAAAAGGCTGCATGCAGTTTATAAATATATATTTATTATTTTGAGTGATGACTGAGAGAGAGGGTATTTCCTGGCTGTGAATGACTGGCTTGAAGAGTTGGAATCTGCTGGCTCTAGGGTGCCAGGCAATGCCCAAACCTAGAAGTCATTATTACTCTTTCTGCTGTGACCCCTGCCCTTCTCTCCCGTGCAAACCTGTGCCTTGTTCCCAAACCAGCTTGACAAAAATAAACCCACCGTTAAGATCGCCTCCTTCCCTGCAATTAACTGGCTGGTTTGCACAAGGGTACAAGTAGCTTTGTGGCCTTGTTTCAGATAAGGGTGATAAGGGTCTGGCCTGGAGACATTGCCCCATACCCACAGACCGCAGTGGGACAGGAGTAACGGTTGCAAAACTGGGTCCCAGTTCTTGCCACAGCTGCCACCTCTTCCCTGCCCTGCCCAGCCCTCCTGGGTCAAACATTGGGAGTACAGTGGAAACGCTATGTTCTCTTTCTACCCATTAATCTGCAGAGTGTTTGGGACACTGTTTTGTGTTTTGTTTTTTTTTTTTTTTTTTTTTGGTAGCTTGTCAGGCACAAATCGCCAAATGATGGGTTTGTGTGGGAATTGATGTCTTTGAGTGGTTTTGGAGTTTTTGATTGTGGGCTCCTGAGATGCTGGGAAGCCCTCCAAGGGAATGACCTGTGGGACTGGTGCCAACTGTAGTTTCAGAAGTGACCCAAGACACTTGGAGCCATTCCCGGTGTTCAGAATCATACTGAAACACCAGCATGATGAAAAAACAAATGTAGAATTGCTAAATGCATGTTGGCCAAAGATTATGTGAGCTGTTGTAACTGTGCTTCAAAAAAAAAAAAACCCAATAAAAAACCCCCAGTGGTCCTCTCATGATTTACTTCAGCTCAGCATCAGGCTACAATGAGTCTGACCTGACTCTGTGTACAAACCATGCATTGGAATAAATGGAAAAAAAAAGCCCAAACAAAAAACCCAAAACATGTGATGTACGTTTTTTTTTGGGGGGAAGCACACAAATTGCAGTGATACTATTGGAACAGAAAATATGAACTAGAGACACTACGCAGAACACTGTGGTGTTTTTCAGGGCATTGATTGGTATCTGATTTAAATTTTAGTACAGAGAAACAATTATGTTTTCCAGGTTTCAGTAAGATTTTGGTGCCTCTGTTTTTCTATCAGCGCAGAATTTCTCCATGCCACCTCTAGAAGGAGAATATTTTATATACTGTTACTTTAACTACTTTTTGATCTGAAATTAATCATCACCTTTTACAACGTTTAGGTTAAAGAGATTTTTATGGTGTTCTGGTATTGGCTTTGAAAATCTTTAGTTGCCAATATCTTTGTTGCTAATTAAATATATTTTAATTTTTAAACCAAGACTGCTATCTAAATGTTGGTTTCTTTTGGTGGAGATCTTTTACTAATTATGAAAAGACTTCCTACACTTTAAGCCAGCTAGCTGGATTTTTGAATTAAATGATGTACAGTAACTGGTATTGCTTATTAGTATATAATTCGAGACAAAATGATTTTGAAGAAAATCTGTTAGAAAGTGATTTTTCTTTCTCTTCCTCTAAAACAGAAAGAATAAAAGGGAAACTAGCCAAAGGATTGATCACATTCATAATTAATAGTATAGACACTGATGTGTACGAGTGATTGAAATTATCAATGCCTTGTCTCAGACAACCTCGTCCTTATGAAAGGATCTGAAAAACATGAATGTGGGATTAGATTTATTGGCCCTAAGAAAAGAATGTTTCTTTTAGTTTGAAACAAGTTTTCTTGAACAGATTTAGAGAGACAAATTGTCTTGTCTAGTTGGCAAAATCAGCTTTCCAAGAAGTGCATGATATTTTCAAACCCAGAATGCGTGTCTTTGCCTGCAAATATTTTGAACGTTATTATGTGAGCAAGAAGCTGAAGCATTTCACTAAAAACTGGGACTCATGGGTGTTCTTCCCTATCTTTCCTGATATATCCAAGTCTGAAGCTGAAGCTTTATAGTGGTGGCTGTCCAAGATGAGAAGCCCAGGGCTTCATCTTCAGAGGCCCTCAGCTTTCTGTAATAACCTCTACCAATGCCGGTGGGTTTGTGTATGTGGCATCTATGAGAAAAAACAGTCTTATTTTAGCATCTGTCTAAAAAATCTCAGACTTCCCTCCCTGCTTGAGTTTGCATGTCTGCAAAGCCAGGATGGCTTATACCTGCCTCACAGGCTGCTGCATTTTCAATTTGGGAATTGGGTGCGAGGCTTGTGTGTGCGTGTGAAACGTGTTTCTGAAGTGCTGCCGCTGCCCTGGGCAAATACAGTGCAAGCACCAGTCCTTCAGCAGTTTGCCATTAGCTGCAGTGTAGCTGGAGGGCAGAGGATGGCTTTGTGTCAATCGAGTTCCAGCTTTTTTTCCCGGTAAGTATTTGTCGATTGAAATTGAAGAATTGTAGGCACAATTCATCTTAGTGTAGAGAGAGCAGCGGGTGCAAGAAGCGCTGACTAGGACCAGACATTGACATACGGGCCGTCATCAAACTAATTGTTGTTTGAATTACCTGTTATGATCCGATGACAAATCTGCTTCGCTCCTGCCACTGGAGCAGAAAATGTAGCTTGAATTGGCGTGATGTTAGCAAGTGTAAACTGTACTTCAACAAGATGGATAAACCCAATTATGGGGCAGACCTGTAGAGAGAAAATCCATTTAAATCTCGTAATGTTAAGCAGAGCTGTGTTTAATTCATTTGGACCAATTTGGGAATGATGTATGAGTGTTGGTGAACATTAGTCAAAAGGAGAAGGGCCGGGGAAGGAGATGCAGTGCTCAGGCAGGATGGCAGAGGAGAGCTGTGCCGTCTCAGCGGTTAGTGCTAATGGTTGGGGAAGGCTAAAATGACAAAAAGATGTACTAACTGCTCGTTCGAGAACTGCCTGGTGTAAATGAACCAATAAGAGAAACATGTGGAGCAGAAAGATGATGTAGTATTTTTCTTAAAACTATTGATCCTTCCAATTGAGAAGGAAATATATATATAAATTGAAATGAGCATTTTGTTGTGGTTTTTTTTTCCTATACAGAAAGTGTGTGAGGGTTTTTTGTTTTTTGTTTTTTTTTTTTTCCCCCCTCCCCAACTTGTGGTTTTGGTTTTTTTTTTTTTTTTGTTGTTATTGTCAAAGTGTAAGGGAAGGGGCAAGATTTTTTTTCTTGGTTTTTAGTATATTTCTTTTGTGAACAAATCAGAGGGATTGATCACTTCCTCACGGTTGTTCATAGTGCTCTGATCGCTTTGTGGGATGTATTTAATATGTGCTCATTCAGAGCCTTTCCAGCTACGGCTTTCCTTATTTTAAAACAAAATTAAGCACCGCGTTGCGCAGGCAGATTGATTGACGGATTCCAGAGGATGTGGATGTTACACAATAATGGCCTAAGAAGCTGTCACTGCTTATTTACTGGTTTAATACCTAAAATGTGTGTGCTAGGCACTTGTCAAATGCCGAGGGAGATAGAAGCGAGCAATCTCACGAAGGAATTGCTTCAGCAAGACGGAGGGGTTGAACAATGAGCGTACTTGTTTGTGGTCTTCAATGAATTCCAGCAAAGCTAACCCACATGCACATGTTCTGTCTCATTTTAGATTAAAAAAAAAATATTATTTTTTTCTTGTGTTTCTCATGTAAGACCCTTTCCACTAAACTTAAAGTAGTGAATGAAGAGGCAATGTTCCTATATGCATCCCTTGTTGTCCGTCTGGTTGCTTCCCTCTCATTGTCGCAACACTCTACTCTTAAAGCTCCTGTTAGGAGAAGGGAACCTGTCCCAAGTTGCGGGTCACCAAGTTTGGCTTTTGAGGTCAGAGAGTCACTTTGTGACATTTATAGAGGCAAACAGTGAAATAACCACTTGCTGATGTGTAGAATTTAGGAAATCTTGTAGTAATTCCTCATTACAGGTATACCTGAAAGCTCTCTGCAATAACAAAAATGATCCTACAGGATTTTATTTAAAGTACAGGGAAAAGAGCTGGTTTTCATTTTCAGTCATCTATACTTCAAAGCATATTAATTTTGGAAGGCATGATTTAATTTTGATATCTGTTAAATTTAAGCTATTAAAAATCTCCTCAAACAATCTATTTTTTTTTTTCCCCTTGTACTTGGGAGTTGGAATGAATAGCACTTCATCATAATGAAGAGACAGCCATCAGACTTTTTGGGCAGGCAGGTTGACCTTGTTCCTGTCTTATCCTGGAAGTCCATTTAACCTCATTGAGAACAAGTTGAGAAAGGCTTCCTTTAAGGGGATCAAAGAGATCTAGCTCCAAGGTGTTTAAAGGTCTCAAGTCTAATATCCATTGCACTGTAAGGATATAGTGGTGTTGGCAAAAAGGTGTTTCTATTCATTTTCTTGGATGTAACTACATGGTAATGGTAAAAGGAACAGTGTGATTCACCGTGAGCTGTGACATCAAGGTGTACCAGTATTACTTAGGAGGGTCTGTGTAGCTCCTTCTGGAGAGCCTGGAAGAATCTGTATTAAAATGACAATGTATAAGACGCGGTGAGTGTCACACCAACTCATTTCTGGCACTGTCACTGTGGGCGAGCCCTGTCATTCACCCCTCCCCTCGCTGCGGGATCAGCAGGGACAACTAAAGCTCTGGGGACTTCATGGTAGCTACTCTTACATTGTCAACACTTCCTCTTCTAATCCCTGCTCTGAGAATAACCAAATATTCAGACTTAGCAACTGTTTTTCCTGCCTAGTAACTTCATCTCCCACAATGTCTGCCTTTGAGAATGTGTCTGGATTGCCCAGTAAACCACTCTGTGTGCGCGCGTGTGTGTGTGTGGTTTCTTTTTTTCCCCCTTGTGGGTCATTCTTTTTTAAGACTGCAAAACTAGCCTGCCAGCTGCTGTGCTTTAGAATTGCTTAATACTTTTATTTAACTATGAAATTGTTTTTAATTACTTTTTTTTTTTCTTTAAAACTTAAAGTACAAATGAGGAATAGAGGGCCTTTTGGTATCTTGAGATATGTGTGCTTTGCACAGGAACATTAAGTTTATCCTTAATTAAAAGGTCACTATTGAATAAGGTGACTGCTGCATCCTAGATGCTGACATAGGATTCACTCTTAATTTGGAGAGTTATATTGAACGTGTATATTATTGGGATGTAATATATATCCTGTGATTGTCCCGTAAGAAACGTCATTCAGCTGGGAGGAAAGATGCAGAAGTTGTTGAAGTCAAGGGGCTGAGATGGCTTCTGGATCTTCTTGTTTGTAATATTTGTCCTATAATATCTCTGACCTTTAGGCTAGTTGTCTTTGCTTAAGTTCGCCCATCTATGAAATAGGAGCAATACTTCTTACTTAATACTTAGCTGGAGGCAAAAGGTCATATTCTCCATATTTTGGCAAATGTGCTGTCTTGAGCTCCTCCTTGACTTTGGAGGAGCGGGTTTAAAGTATGAAAGTGCTGGATTAAATGAAAGAACTGTATTTTTTTTTTTCTTGAAAAATATTCACTTCCCCTAAAGGTCTTTTTTTCCTTTGACTTCTTAACAAAATCATGTGTTAAAACATAAGCTGCCAAATGATTATGTTAGCCAACAGCTTGTCAGGATGGGAACTACGTATTTGGACTTCTCTCTTTTCTCTCCTAGCAGATGCTGATTGTATTCAATAATTATGTATATGAAAGAATTTTCATTATGGCATTGTGGTTTCATGTTCTCAGAAGCATTTGGAACAGGGTAACCATGAGAAGCCAGACTGCATGACACATTTCAGGCTTTGTTTCTCCCTGACCACATGCACATTTTAGTTTGTTTTATTTTTTTTTTTTTTGTTTTCTCTTAAAGTTTGAGCAACAGTTGTATTGATTCTAGCAATCTCATGCAGAGTCCCACTCCAAGTCAGTACAACTATAACCTGCTGGATATTTTGAGGTTTTAAAATGGAATTTTACTTAAGAATGACATTTTTTTTAATCGCTGCTACCACAGTTTATTCTTGCTGCCTTGCTCTATGGTTCAACCGAAAATTATAAGAAAGTGGATACATAAAGCTTAGGTCATATACACCACTGAGGAATTGGCTTGTTGTGCTTACCGTCCTGTAAGAGACTGCTCACCCAAGATCCTTATCCACAACATTGGTCTTGGAGTGTAACAGCTTTTACCATTCCCAAGAGCTGATTTGGAACAGACTGCAGGTCTTGCTGTGTTGGCCAATCCATTGTAATTTTTAGACATTAACCTCCCATTTTTATTACAATAGACTATGTTTGTTTTTGAAGGTGACACACTATTGCACTAGCAATTCCACTTTTATAGAGCTGCCCATAACTGTGTCTCCACAGTAGGGCTGTGAGTTTTACCTCAATAATGTGTGAACTTCAAAATCTTATATGGAAATGTGTGATGCTATGATTATTTGTTCTTTTTTTTTTTTTTTCCCCTCTAACAAGAAACAAACAGTAATGCAAAGGAAAAAGCACCCTAGTATCACAACGTGCCAGGGAGTAGAATAGAAAAGCTAGTAGCTTTAACAACAGTATCAACTCTCATTTGCTCCTCAAATTTACTTTTTTTTTAATCTTCTGACTTTTTTGGTAAATGTTGCATTTTAATGTGTAAAACAAAAATATATTCTAATCACACAGGGTGGGCACTACTGCTGGGGTAGCCTTGCTGGAAGCTTAACACTTCATTTTTAGGGAAAAGTTAAAGATAGATATCAAGAACATTACAAGACAGCATTCTGCAAATACTGTTTTTGAAAGTATTTACAAATATTCCATATTGACTTATTATTTGGCAGTTAGAGTGATTGAAGCCTGTATTGTACTATTTTTTTTTTAAAATCAGTATGCAAAATCTTGGTTGCGTTGGTGTGCGAGTAGAGGGAAATCAAATGAATTGGTTTGCTGTCGAAAACCACATGCAAAGTGTATAGGGTTTTGATTTCTGCTTTAGTAGTTCTGTTATCATTGTTATTTACAATGAAAGTGGCTTTTTATCTCAGAGTTTTTGCTCTTTAGCCTACTTTGTAATTGAGTTCTTGGTTTTGTGGTTTTTATCAGCAACGTTCAGCCGAGCTTCTAGAGTTCTTAAGTTTGCAAGTCCCACTGCTAGCTAGATCTTTAAGCTAGATTAGAAGAAAAAGTGCTTGAGAATGACTGTAGGGTAAAAATGCTCCCCTTCACCATGACATGGACTGGATGGAGACTGACCGTCTTCCTTTCAGGAGAGATGCTTAAGGACATGTCTGACTTTAAGACTCTTGAGGAGTCTGAATTTGGTGAAAGAGCTCTTTCTCTCAGAATACTGTACATGTCTAATATCTCACTGAATCAGGACATAATTAGGATTTTTTAAGTATTTCATTAAAAGAATTAAAGAAGTTATTTAGCTCTTAATACAAGAGACTCTTTGAATGTTTCGTACTTTCAGTAATGCTTTTGCTTCTTATTGCCTTCACAAAGTACATACCGAAGGAGAGAAAATAAAATAATGAACCTTGAATTTCCCAGCTGAAGGCTGATGAATGAAGATTTGGAAAGTGAAGAATTAGTGCTTTTTCAATTGACCAAGCATGAAAACTCTTGTGTTTTCATGTGTTTCAGAGCAGTGGAAACATCTTCTTGAAGGTGAAAGTTAATATTTCTTTCCTAGTATCATGCTCCTGAGATCTCTTGCCATTTAAGAAACATCAGATGCTGTCAGCCCTATGATAAAATTTGAGAAATGGCAATTCTGTTAGCTCCCATCAACAATCCTGGGAAAATCAGTAGTGATGAAAGATTTTCATATCAAAAGGAAAGTAGAAGCTAGATCTAACGTACTTGATTCATTCAGTACTTCCCTCCACCCTCATAATCCTGCAGGATGGTTCCTCATGGAAGACTAGCTCTTGAAGGACAGTATTTCATAGAATCATAGAACAACCAGGTTGGAAGGGACTCATCGGATCATCGAGTCCAACCATTCCTATCAAACACTAAACCAAGTCCCTCAAGGCCTCACCCACCCGTGTCTTAAACACCTCCAGGGAAGGTGACTCAACCACCTCCATGGGCAGCCTATTCCAATGACCCTCTGTGTGAAAAACTTCCTCCTAATTTCCAGCCTAAATCTCCCCTGGCAGAGCTTGAGGCCATTCCTCAATCACTGTACATCTTTCTAATTCCATGACTCTTGATGCCATCATTGTAATGAGAACTAAAACTATCAATTCATTATTAGTGATGTTTAATGAAGAACTAAGATTGCTTTCTAGTTTAACTTATGGAATAACTATAAACATCTTTTAGAAGGCTTTGTTCTCTGTGTGCTGTCTTCCTGAAAAGTAGAAGAGACTTCATGCATCTAGTACACAATTGAATTACATCTAGCAAAGCATGAATGGTTCTCGAAAGGACACATGACTTCTATAAAACACCCTGGAGCGATCAAGGTGGCCCCTGTGTAGTTGGGGCCCAAGGGCTGAGGTGGTGGAGGTTATACTGTGACATCGTTTATCTGCCTGGGGCTTTACAAGACCACAGAGAACATGAGCAATGGAATGATTTGTCTTATAGACAGATGTGAAATGAGGGCCTGCAAGAAAAGGAAATTTGTTGCCAATTTTTTACAATTTTGCTGCATGTGCGTATCTTTTGTTTGCAAGGAATGCTCTCCTGCTGGAAGATTTTATTTTCATTTTACAGCTTGCCGTGCTCTGTGGGCATCAGGCCTGTAGTCGGTTGGTGACGTAGCATCGCTTTCACAGGAGTGGGGGTACGGTTTATAGGCACAGTAAACACCTTCTGATGGTTCGTTCCAATTAATAAGTGTATAACCCCCTGTGTGCTGTAGAAGGTGATTTTACTTGATCTTTTGTGATTAGTGGTAAGAAGTGTAGCTTTATGTACACAAACCCATTTTATAAATTGCAGACTATATTTAATTAGCGTTATGCACCCACAGCCACCTCATCTACACTTTTGCTGCTAATCCGTCTCCTTGGGACTCCACTGCTCCAAACAGCTCCGTGTCTTCAGCCGGCATTTACAGATTAATAAATCTGACAGGGAAACATTCCCTCCTTATCTGTTTGTCTGTGGAAATACCCCCAAAATGTTAACTCTGACCACAAGCCTGAGATGAGCAATTTTTATGTCTCAGCTGCTGGCAGCTCTTCCTGTAGCTAAAAGCACCATGGTTTCTGAAACCTGATGCTTTATCCTGCAGTACTAGAAACAGTTTTATTCCCTTGGGGAGAGGAGGGACCTAACTTTCCAGCAGAGCAAAGTCAGCTCATTTGTTTCTCTCTTCATTTTGTAGTCACGAGGCTTGGGAAGGCTGGAGATTTGGTGTGTGGAAGTACTCAGCTATGTTGTAGGAAGTTCTGGGATGCTTTCTGAGGAATGCGTGTTTTAACTGGGACTGGATCAGTCTTTGGGGAAGAGATCCAGGATACTGGTTTTCTGCATTGGGTAGTTCTCAGTTAGTTTCCCCCTCAAGAGAGGCAACATGTTTTTTAACATCTATGCTGCATTTCGCGGGTCTCTCATTTAAACAGTTTCCCCTTTCAGTGCCTCCCTTTTTCACTCCCATCTGTTTTTTGGGCAGGGTCAGTCTTTCTCACTCTCTTGTTTGTACAGTACCTAGCACAAAAGGACTCTGTTCTCTGGTGGTGCCTTTGGGCACTGCTGTTAGACAAATAAAAGGGTATAAAGTTTGCATCAAACTTTTTTGCAAGCCCCTCTTGCACAACGAGCTACTTGTGCCAATCTGTATAATGCAGTGGATGGTACTGTGTGAAGGATTCATTATGATTTTGTGATCTGTAGTTCTAATACACTGCTGTAAGCCACTCCGATTGCAGACATAAACGCGCTTGTAAACCCTGCCTCTAAATTCTCACTTGGTGGAAAAAATGTTATTTCTGCAAGGCAACTATTGCAGTCTTATTACTTTGCTTAATTAAACCAAAGCAGAACAATATTTTATGAATGAATTAATTAAATTTTTGTTTCTCTGGGACTAGAGGGAGGAAAAAAAGAAAAAATAGAAGTTTTGTTTTTTAAAATTCCTTTCAAATTGCTTCTCTGAGCAGTTAGCAAGTTCCTATTTAGGAAGTGTCTCTGGATAGAAGGTCAGACTCCCTAGAAATAATGTAAAACACTTCTATGTGGATGTGTCTTTGTCCCCTAAGGAGATGGTCAGTTGAACTTTTTTTTTTTTTTTCATGTGAGGTCCAGAATCTCAAGGAAATAAGTCTTGAATCAAAAAAGGCTCAGGCTAATTCTGGAACAAAACTAAAGATGGTTGTGCCCTTCTGAATTGAAGATAGTTATTGACATTGGCATCAGGGCTTAATGAATCAGCCCCAAGGTTTGGGCTTTCTTGGATGTTGTTCCACATGCTGTGAATGGGAGTGGAAAGGGGACACTATGTAGTCCAGCAGCTGTACTGCAAGCTGTTGGTTGATCTCTCCACCACAGATCTCTCTGTGGTAGATGCGTGTCCATGTCAGAAATGGTCAGAAGGAATAGTTTGTGGATAGATGAAGAAAAGGAGGTACGTGGAAGCATCTCTCTGCCCAACTCTACTGGTTATTTATTATTTTCCCTTTGAATGTTTGCTGGATCTTACTTCAGTTATGTAGGAAGTTACATGAAATAAATGGAGCCAAGTTATGTATTGTCTGCCTCGACAGTTCTTCTCCTTGCCCCTTCATACTTCATGTTTGCTGGCAGTTTAATATATGTAAAATTGAACTGAGATTTTAAAATTAACTCTTGGAGCTAAGAAGAATGGAATGGGTGGAGATGGCATGGAGAGCCATGTTTATCTCGTTGAAGCCCTAAGGGCTTGTCAACCTTCCCAGGGGGAACAGGCTAAGGAGGTGATGGTTGTATTTTACAGGTGAGACATAAAAAGGTTGAGTGAGTTGGTTTTCTTTAGAATGGAAGGAGCTGATGTGGACCTAGAAGTTAAAGAGGAAAGAGCTGAATATATGTTCTTGCATCCATTTATTGCGGAGAGATTTATGGTTGTCAAGAGCGGGACCACCCCCTTGATAGCCAAATAGTGTGTGCCCGTGGCCAGTCTGGTGAGGTTGTTTTCTTCAGCTGGTGAGAGGTAGGGCAAGGGCTGGGAAGGCCCGAAGCCACCACACAGCTGGAGTCTGTTACTGTTGAGAAGTTGACTGAGTACTTACATGTCAGAACAGCCTGTGCAGTGTTTTATGAAGTCAACAGCTGAATCTTTTAAACTACACCCTCTAGTCTCTCGCTCTTTTCTTTCTCCCTCCTATGTTAGCTGCAGAGTCTCCTGGAGGGGCGGAAAACAAGTTTGGCCCTCGCATGGTAGAAAGCACTGATTAGTTCCTAAAAGAAGCAGCAAGTTGATTGCTTGCAGAGATGATGTAAGCCATTGCTCTGGGGTACATCAGGTTGGATTTCTCATGCTTTATCTTATAAAGCCTAAATTAACAGCTGGTTTGGTTTGAGTTCTCCGGGATCTGACTAAAGGATTACAGTCCATTCTCAAGTGAGTCAATCTAGTTTAATTTATTTCAGGTCTATCAAAAAAGATCAATCAAAGCTCTTTTGAAAGTAAAGCTGTAATCGGCCTGTGTACTTAGATGTCACTGTTGTTGTATTTGCTTTGCTCTTCTGGTGGAAAAATGTTCAGGTTGCAGTTAAGACGCTATTGCAGTGATTTTTTAATTTTTTTTTTTTTTTTAAATGGAGCTAGGTTTTTTAGCAGGTTGCTTGAGTTTTGAGAACCATTGCAGCCTGCACAGACATCTACCCCAGCCTGCTCATGCTTTTTTTTTGTGAATCCTTGAACTTGAAACTGTACTTGAACTGGAAAGGATCGTGGTTTAGTGGTTAAAAAAATACAAGTAGGAGTCGGGAATCCAGATTCCTCTGCTGATTGCTAGACCTAAGACATGACCTCAGGCATCTCCTTTAATTGCTGTTTGTCTCAGTTTCCCCATCTGTACAATAGGAACAACAGTACCCAAACGTGACCTAGACACCAAGTAGCTTGTGTTTACATAAGGCTGTGATTTAGGAATTGGCATATTCAACTCAGCGCAACTCTGTACTCTTTCTTAAATCAGTCATCTATATTGTTTTCTTACTGTGTGTAGAGCTGGAAACGGAAATGGTGTTGTAGCCAACGCTACACTGAGTTTTGCCTCAGTAGACCAGCTAATCGGGTTTTAAGAAGCCAGGTTGCTGCAGCCCCAGGAAGCAAAGTATTGAAACAGTATAAAACCTCTCTACCAGTTTCTGGTTTTTGAAATCTTTTGGAGCCTAAAGCGTCTCGGCAGACTTCATGCCAGATCAGGTATCAACTAGCCTCCTGCCACTGACATAAACTCCACACCATGGTCTCTTGTTAATTTGACGAGAGTATAATTGAGTGCCTACACCCTAACTGGATAGATGCTGGCTGATCTGGTACTGCAGATGTGTGATAAACATCACGGAAATATGGCCTGATTTTAGCAATTGCACAAGAGTATGAGTTTGGTTTAATTAAATCCAGAACTGATTTTTCAGGTGCCCATTTCTACATGCAGTCAAGGTAGGAGCCTGCCATAAAAAAAAATTAGAAAAATATACTATCAAGGCTATAGCCAGAGGTTGCTCCTCTGAGTTCTCCATTTCTTTCATTTCGTGGACTGAGTGTGAAGTTTTTCATTTAATGGGACGTAGCTTGGTCTCTCTGTCCTCTTCAAGTGCTTGCTGAACCTTTGGGAAGGATAGGAGGCTCTGCAGGCCACTCTGATATCGTGTAGCGTTACACGTGCTTCACCAGTGGAGAAACCGTGTTACAGCATAGTGACATGCTCTTGCCACCAATCCCCCAATACCTCCCACTGGCTTTCATGAAAGTCTGTGAGAGGCTGGTGGAAGAGAGGTGTTATGAAGCAGTATTTTTCAGAACAGAATGGATACCTTTCAAATGCCTTCAGCAGGAGAGAGGTTTGCACACTAAAGTATTTGCTTAATATTTGGTACATTCTCTTACAGGCAGGGATTATCTTGAAATTCTTTTGTGATTGAGTAGGTTTGTTCATTTTTGTATCTTCTCTATTTCAGGTTTAAAGAAACCAAAAATGTCAAATTTCTCACTAAGCTGGTAAATGCACTTGAACATTCAGCTCTCTCATGTTCTTACCAGTGTTACTTTTTATGTAGCTATGAGCTAGTTTTTTTGTAGCTATAAGCCGGTCTTTCAAGTATCCTAGTGACAGTTTTGGTGGGCATCTTTGTGGTTAAGGTACCTGAGGTGGCCTTGCCTGTTTCTGGTCCATGTGACTAATCTCTACTATGATGTGTTGAGGTTCTTACTTAAGAAAAGCTTCCATGTATATTTTAAATATCAGAAATAAATGGCTCAATTTCCTTTTATGTACCATCTGACTGAGTCTTCGTGTTCTAGCCCACTTCCCAGCTACCAAGCAATTCTCAGTTTCCCACCTAAATAAGTGAAACAACTGCCACTCCTCTTGCAGATAGAGAGCATTTTTACAATCTTCCCTTCACTTCTTTTAAAAGCCAACAGTTTTTTGGGCAGCTGCTCTTCCATGTAGGTACTTAAAAAGAAGTGGCAGTGGACAGGTGCTTGCAGACTGAATATGGGATTCTTAGAGTGGCTTAGCAAATTATTTTTTTATTTTAGTGGTGTTCATCACACCAAGACAGATCAGTCAGGATGCCACTTGTATTACTGAATGATAGGACTGAGTGGTGATCAGGCTGAGTCCTTCCCGTATGAGTTATGGCTCCTTGGAGGATTTTATACTCCTGGAGATGGATGCAAGGGGGATCTCCCACTGGAGTATTATGGGAATATGATTATTAGCCTGATAATAATTTTCAGTAGCTGCTTATTTTTCTAAGAAATGTGGAGGTTTATCAAATGTTTGAAGCATGAAGACTCCTTATCTACTATGTTTTGGCAAATTTGAGGACTATTGCAGTGATTATCAACGTATATTTCCCACTCTATTTGCAAGCAAACCGACACTTGGTGAGTAACTTCCTGTTCCCATCCTATTTAGCAACCTCCTCCTGCAAAACCTCTTGGTGAAGTCTCCCCTTTTAGAAGCCAAGTCACTGGGATTGCCTCTTTGATCTTCCCTTGCACCTGAATCTTTCGCAATGCAATCTCCCCACCTCTGCTACTCTTACCCGAGTATAAAAAAAAAAGGAGGTTCAGAGTAAATGCTAATAATTGTGCATGTAATGTAATTGGAAGTGTTTCATTGACATGCTTATGTGAGCTGCTTCTTCATCTTAGTGCTTGAATGTACCACTAGACTTACATTTAGCTTCTTGTGGCTGCTCTTTGATGCAGGTAGGCCATATTATAAATAGGCTTGTTGCTATGGTGAAAATAGGAGTCCTTGTCTGCTGAGTGTAACCTTTCCTACTTTCCTGGACACTGTAGTATTATTTTTCCTCTTCCTCTTTTTGAATATGCCATAGTAGAACAGATTCGTGTTGTCTCGTAAGGGAAGGAATCGCGGTTGATGAGTTGGGTTGGAGTACAGGACTTTGAAGGTGTCTTCAAGAAGTTGTGAGTGGATTTTGGAGGGTGAGGGGGAGAGATTGGAAATTCCTTTTGTGATGACTCAGCACTGCTGAGAGGTCTGTGGGCTTCTCTCCCCTCCCCTGTCTTTAGGGAGAGAGAGATGAAAAGCTTTGCCCTGCTCTTTCCATTACCTGGCTTCTTTCAGTTATTTTTACAAGGTTAATGCATTGTGCTTGGAGTTTGCATTGTTGTGCCAATAAAACTTTAATAATGATGATAAGATTGACGTGCACATGGCCAGAAGATGAATCTTCTGGATTTAGTTGAGAATGGAAGGTGTGTGTTTGTCAGTAGCTGCCTGCAAGGTCCAAGGACTGCTGAGGTTCATTTCAAAGGCTTCGGGGAAGAGTGCTCTTCGGGGCTGATGCCTATAAAAGCTGAAGATGGCTGTGCCTGTCCATTAATCTGTTGAGCTCATTGTTCTCCGTATCCCTGTTTTATTTGGTTATTGTAATACATTTTGTGCAAAAGGAATGGGAAAAATCAAGTGTGACTAAGGGCTTTGTGAGGCAGCAAGCTCTTACGGAGAAAGGAGGGGAAAAAAAGATGCACTTCTTCATTCTGTTGCTCTGCCATCGAGGACAAGCAGTGGCTGTCTCCCAGCACACCTCATGTGTGCTGTTCCCTAGGATAGGATCTCTGAGGGGGTTGTCTGCCAAAACACCTGGGTTTTACTCTGACTTGGCCCAGATGCAGGCTGTGGTGGTCACAAGCCCATTTCCCTGACCCCATTCAGAGTTGGTCCTATGACCGCAGCTCAGCCAGAAACCCACTGCTGTGAAGCCACAGTTGGTTTTCTGCTGAGGGTTTCCCCAAAGGTTTGAAATAACCTATTTCTCACACCATTCACCTTTTCTTCAGCCTCCTAGCAATGAATCTGTTTCTCATTTGAAGCATATTTTTCATAACTACTTTAAAGTCTTGGAAGAGGGGAAAGATGACTGCACTTAATTCAAGTTCAGTTCTTTCCTCCCTCTGACCTCTGTTAGTATTTTTAAATGAAGATGATTAATCTTACTTAAAAATATTAGCTATATCATCCTTGAGTTGTTGTAAGGAAGTTTGGTTGTGGCTGGAAATAACACCAAAGGGCAGTGCGTGGGAAATCCCACGCACCTAATTTTAGGGGATCTAAATAAGAAAAGTTTGTATTTCTAGCCCCTGAAATGCCTCTTTGGAGCATTTACCTTAGGCCTTGGCCTTATGCATAAGGAGTTTATTTTCCCTTCTCTTTGTGTTGGCCTGAAAAAGTACCAAGTCACAACAAGTGTAGAGTGGTGGCATCAGAGGAGCAGGAGGGCTCAGACTAGCTTTTGTTTGCTGTTATTGAGTGAAATATCGGCAGGTTGAGGGAGATGATTCTTCTCTGCTCTGCTCTTGAGACCTCACCTGGATTTCTGTGTCCACCTCTGGAGTCCTTAGCCCATGAAGGACATGAATTTCTTGGGAGGGCAGATTCAGATTAGATTTTAGGAAGAAATGTTTTCCTGTGAGGATGGTCAGGTGCTGGCACAGGTTGCCCAGAGAACTTGTGATGCCCCATCCCTGGAGGTGTTCAAAACCAGGTTGGATAAGGGATCCACTGGAAGGTGTCCCCGCCTCATGGACTGGATGATCTGCAAGGTTCCTTCCAACCCAACCATTCTGTGATTCTGTGAAGTAAACTGAAGTAAAATAAATGCCATCTGTGGGAGACTGTCCTTTCAGGATGAATTAGTCTCTGGTAATGTGGATTTGGAACTTTTGTCTGCTTTTTATTTTTCTTAAAACTGTTGCGATCAGACTGTATGGGCAGATAGACTTTCAGCAGACTGTTGGTTTCTTCCCTCTTTTCTCCTCAGTCATCCAGGAGTGTTTATCCAGAAGAATAGTTTTAGAGCAACCCTCTCTCTGAATAAAGAGACTGTTGCTCCAGCATGGGTCTCCCCATCCCCAAGGGTCTGGGTACTATGATGTTGGGTAGAATCATAGAATCATAGAACAACCAGGTTGGAAGGGACCCATCAGATCTTCTAGTCCAACCATTCCTATCAAACACTAAACCGAGTCCCTCAAGACCTCATCCACCCGTGCCTTAAACACCTCCAGGGAAGGTGACTCAACCACCTCCCTGGGCAGCCTACTCCAATGCCCAATGACCCTCTGTGTGAAGAACTTCCTCCCAATCTCCAGTATAAATCTCCCCTGGTGGAGCTTGAGGCCATTCCCTCTTGTCCTGTCCCCTGTCACTTGGGGGAAGAAGCTAGCTCCATCCTCTCTACAACCTCCCTTCAGGTAGTTGTAGAGAGTAATGAGGTCTCCTCTCAGCCTCCTCTTCTCCAGGCTAAACAACCCCAGCTCTCTCAGCTGCTCCGGGTACAGGGTTATTGTGCCTGTGAGGCTGCAAGTGCTGCAGAGCATGGCAAGCTCCCTGGTTGCCTCATACCCCTGTGAAACAGCTTTATCCAAAGTACTGTCTATCCCCCCCCCAAACAGTGGAGAGGAGGGACAGTTAGTGGGATAGGATGTGGGTTGGGGTGGAGGGTGTGATGGTGCATGAAAAGGTATCACGTTCCCTGCTCTTCCTCTTCAGCACCTGGCTTTTTTTGTGCTGGGCAGGCTTCATGCTGGGGCTCCACTGCTGTGAGTCATTTCAATAGCTAAAAAAGGGAGTAAACCAAGGGATAACTTGGGTGAATGACCTGCTTGTCCTAGCAAATTCAGTTTAATTTAGAAGTTTAAAAATGGACCTTTTATCCACTAATATTAGCTTTTTTTGTGTGACCTGATGTTACTTCTGTGACCCACGCACAGGAGAGGGGAAGCAGTGCTGAATGGGCTTCTACACTTGAAGTTATTTTTCTCCCAGCCTCAGAAGCAGGACAATATCCAAGAATAGCAAGTGGTGGGGAAGTTGCACTACAGTGGGGACAACCTGCCATGCCCTGGACAGTTCTAGTGCTGTGTCCTTTGCAGCACGTAGACCCCAGACCTTGCTTATTTGTCATCATTGATCCCACGGCTGTGTGTGTCACCCTCGCTGCTTGTGTGCTACCTGCTCTAACAGGTCCCTGGCTTTGCCTGCTATCAGAACCCTCCCTCCTGCCTGGAGCCCCCTGGGGTGATGGAGTGGCCTTTGCAGCTCTGCAGAGCATCACCTCACTGCAGGAGGTAGGCTAGGGGTGGCGTAGGGTCATGCACATGATGATCTGTGATGTGACATCTATTTCCAGCTCTACCACAAACTTCCCGTTTTCATTTTTGGAGCAAATCACTCAAAACTCCCTCTCCCCTGTCCTGCCCATATGCAAAATAGGGCTGAGCACACTTTCCTCATGGGAATAGTCTTTAAATAGAACTTTACTTAGACAGCGCTGTTGAGGGCAAGTTGCTGGATGGGTGCAAGACAGTATCAGAGTATGACTGGAGACAGGGATTGTGCGGGGGGAAAAAAAAAATAAATCCAAGTGCTATACAGGTTTTCTTACAGTCAAAAAGTCTTCCAAGTCTTCCATGCCTGGCTTTTCATCATGAGATTAAAAATGAACACAAGAGGAGGGTTGGCAATGAAAAGTTACTACAGCTGTGTTTTGAGTATGGAAATGTTGAGAGGATGAGGAGAGAAAAAGGTTTTGGCAGGTTGAGTGATCTTTCTGGCCAAGACAGGCCAGATCTGGCTGCTTTCCCCAACTGGGTGAAGAACTAAAGCTCTCCCAGGTGACATTGGTAGATGAGTCAAATCTGTGCCTTGGTCAAAGGGGAGGCTTTTGCTCACCTCTTAAATATTTCATATTTCTGAAACCCGACCTGTGCTAAGTTTCTTGTGAACAACTCCAAGTACACAAGCACGAGGTTGATCATTAGGTACCTTGCTTCTAACCACTCCCTGCAGACACACTAAGTATGGTTTGATTGTGAGGATGATAAGTTATTCCTTTACCAAATTCAGCAGAGCTGCCCGTGTGCTGTGTGTTTATATCTGGATAAATTCAGTGGCTTTTGATTTCTACATACTGGGGTGGAGTCACACATGTAAGAGGGACTTTCTTTAGTCCCCACATGTTAGTCACCACAACACTGGCCTTTTTGACTGAAAGGCTTATGATTTCGCACTGGAAAGAAGAGAGACTTAGATGCAATTAAATGACATTGTTAGATTTGATATTCAGCACCTTGAGTGAGGGTCCAACAAAATTTTTGTTGTTATTCTTAACCTGGATACCAGCAACATAATTTTTTCTGGGGTTTGATGTCACTTGCTTATAGTATAGCTATTGACTTTTTTGGAGGCAGAATAGTTGTGATGTGGCAAAGAGCCAGTAACAACCATCAGATCACTAACGAAGATGATTTTGAGACACATGGTTTTAGTGTTTTTGCTGTCTATATTTATGTGCTGTATCTGAATGGCCTGTATCTGATGGTTCTGACCAGGATTATGTGCATCTAATAGTATATAGTATAATATAGTATGTAGTATAATATAGTATATAATAGTATGTGCACTATTTGTAAATCACCTTGGTATTCACCATCTGCTTGAAAGGTGTTAAATTAAGGTGAGATCTCTGTCAAAATGTAGTCATTGCAATAAAAGGCCACATTTTGGGGGTTGGTTTTCTCATTGGCATTGCTTTTGCTGGTAATTTTGACCATTATCAGAAAGGAGGAATTAGGATGATATAACAGAATCAGAATTGAAATGAAACCAGTTGAAAGCAGCTGTGGGCAGCCATGTGATTTGGGGAAATGGGTTAAAGCTGACGAGGCAGAGTCACAGTGCAAAGAAAGCTTTTCTTTCTCAATTTCTTTGCTCTGGAATAACGAACTTTTATGTTGCTTTCCAAAGTGTCTGCTGCAAATTGATTTATCCCCTGATAATGGTCTTAAGTTGTTCAGTTTGTTTTCTGTAAATACACGCGCAAGTTGTAACAACAAACAAGCAGTGTTTCTGCCATGTGTGTTAAGCTCTGCTCTATAACATGAGAGAGCAGGGATAAAAGGTTGGTGCTGTGTTGCTCTGGGGCTCTGAATGTCTGCCTAGGAAATGGTAGGGAAGGGTTTGTCTCTTCAAGAGAGGCTACAGGGCTGGTTTGCTGAGGATATTTAGTGAGTGTTAGCAAAGTTGATCTTAAGCTGCCAGGGATATGGTGTGTTTCTTCTTGTCTCTTTGTAAGTCCTGCTTTTGCTGGGATTTCTGTGTGCAAAAGGCATAAGAAATCCCACCTGAGCAGAACTGAAGTGAAAATGGACTCATGTCTGTAATAAGGGATGTGGAGAATATCTGTTTGATTTTTGAGATCAGCATCCCTTCCTTTTCCTTTCATGAAATCTATCTGTTTCTTGGTATATTTACCTTTCTTTCACGAGGGAAAACATTTTCCTATATGAGGAAGATACACAATGCCTTTGGTAGCCTCTCTGCTCGTTTCTTGTTGCTGGCAGCAGTGGTGGCAAATGGTGAGCACTGCCCAGTGTTTCACCCACAACGGGACTCCTGAACCTCAGTTTGTGCTTGCCCAGGGAGGTTCAGGCATCATGGATTCTGGAAGGGAAAAAACCTACTTTTAAATACAACAAAAGAGCAAGCCTGAGAAAAGAGGGAATAAAGCAGTCTGGTACCAACAAGGTGAGTTCCTGTAGGATTACTGGTTGAGAATAGAACAAAGTCTACCCACTGGAACACAAAGGGTCAGGGTTTTGCGAGGCTGCAGTGAGGTTGCTTTCCTAAACGAGTGGTCTTGGGGTCTGGGATTTTAATCCTGTCTCACCAGTAGAAATCATAAGGGATTAGAAAATTTAGGATTACCTGCAAGGTCCCCTTACATTAACGTTAGTGTACTTCATATGAATACAAGTATTAACTACATTCATGCAGCTGGGCGCTGCTTAATTTATTGTGGCTCTGTAGACCAGACAGAACCTAAAATGCTCTCAGCTTAGTGTCTGATTTGGGGGCTGGAAGCAGAAAGCTGCATTCAGGGAAAGCAGCATTGACGGTTCTGCCAAATGAACTTTATGGTAAGAGTTAATTGCTGGATATTTCATGAAAACCATGACCTGTGTCTCTGTAGTAAGTTTTTAAACAGAATCTACTGTTAGACACACTTCATCACAGCAGGACTTTTATCATTTAGATATGGAAAACATTTTGGGACTAGAAAAGGGGGGGAGAAATACACGTGTGTTGAATTTTTGTTTGGTTGGTTTTATCAACTTTTATTGTGCAAAGTTAGTGATGAGGTGCTAGAAACGAACAAATAAGCAGCTCTGGCTGGGCTTGCTGATATGACACCATGGAGGATGGGTCAGTTTTGCACTCATCCATTTTTTAGCGGCTTGAACTCTTGTCAGTAAAGCAACAAACTTTCTGGTCACTCTTCGGAGACTTCCCACCTTGCAGGTGCTGCCTGTCTGTAGTCATGTGTGTGCCTTGCAGAGCAAACAGGGGCAGAAGGTTTAGTACACAGCTTTAGCTTTGAAGCAATCCTTTATTTTTCTGCTTCAGGGTTTCAAGTCACACTCCTTCCTCCCCCATTTTCCTCCTTGCCATCTCCCTCTCCTTTTCCAGGTTTCTTATCATCGCTGTACAGGCTAGCTGCTTCTTTCAGCCTCGCAGCTAAAGAGGGCTTTGCTACAGCCAAAAAAAGAAGAAAACCAAGTCCCCAAACACCCAACCCAAACCCCAGGTCCTGTCTTGATGCTTGTCTCGATGTAACCGAGGCAGCTCACTGGCCAGGAGATTGCTGAATGGCTGGAAATCGCAGCTATCTTAAGTCTATGGAGGGGCCATGTGTGCGGCTGCATCTAAAATTTTTATCACTACCACTGCAGGTGAAAGGCTTTCATTTGGCTGTGCTGGTCCAGCAAAGTCTATTTTATTTATGTGCTTCCAAGCCCTTAAAACTTCTTTTAGGGTACATCAGTAGGGAGTTAATAGAAACTTTGAAATAGGAAAAATGCCTGTGGGTTAAGCAAAAACCCAGTTGACCAACTTGAGCATAAAACTGGTACTTAGTTGGTAGGTCATTTGCTGCAGGGGAGAGGAAAAGGTGGATTGGTGGACCACAGATAGCATTTCCCAGTGGGAAAGTAGTTGTAAACATAATTAGCAGCTCTTAATTTGGGAACTAGCATACTTTTTATTTTGCTTGTGTTTGTATAGTCTTGTAGAAAATGCCTTAACTGCAGGCAGTTGTTCTTTTAATATTAGCTCAGCACGTTTATTTGTACATTTGAACTAGAGTAGCACGTATATGGGCCACTATAAAAACAATCATGTTTGGGAAGAGTGAAAATATTCAAGGAATTACTCTCTTTAGCTTCCTTAAAAAAATTCAGCAGACAAAAAGCGCCTTCACAGAGAAGTTTGACTCAGGTTTAAAATTTCTTCTCTTTGAGTTCTTTTCAAGAGAAGCAAGGCTTTATTTATTTTTTTTTAAACAAAATGTACTTTCTTAAAGACTAAAATGTCTTAAGTACCAGCATAGTACTCTACCTTGTTTCTGTTAAATGGGATTATAAGGGATTTAATTCTGTGAGAATTTCTGTGTGTTGCAGGAGGTGACTTTACAGTGTGTTAGAGCAGTACGTGACATTCTCCTCTGGTTCCCATCACATCCCTCTGCCCTGACCTGGGTTTTCCCTCAGGGCCAATACCTGAGCATCTGGGGCAGGTTGGATCAGGCGGGATGGGGGAGCGAGAAGGTGGGTCAGGAATAAAAACCTGACTTGAAGACTGGGTAGTTAGCAGCAAATTGTATTGATTTCTCTTTGCAGGTCTGATGGTTTTGAAAGCCACTTGCTGTGCAGCTTTAAAGCTTTTCCTGCCATATGTGCAGTCAATAAATTCTAGCAACTCGGCCAGTGCTGCTCGGGCACTAATCTAGCCATGTCTTGGAGCACCAGTGTGACTTGAAATACACTGCAACCTGCAGGGCTGCTTCAGCTTGAAAGTTAAGCAAGTGTATAAGTGCTTGGGTGGATTGGAGACTATAGGCATTAGGTTCTCTCCTGTCTGAACACAACTGTCATCTTTACTTTTTTAGCAAAATATTGTCCTTGCTGTATTTTTTCTTCCCAGTCTCATCAGTCTTATTCTGGCTTTTTCCAAGCTAAGTGATTTTTCTGGCAAGGGAAAGCACTGCTTGTAATAAGAACCATGACTTGAAATGGAGTATAAATTGAGAGAGAGAGTAGCTATTCCGATCGTCATGGAGTGTGGAGAGCAGACAGACTTCAGGAATTCTCAACAGCCAGCTAGTTTGTTATATATTTTCTTATTTGTAATATTTTTTTTTTAGAGAACTTCAAAATTTTTGGTGATGTTAGAGGACAATTTGGTTCAGAATTTGAATCTTGGAGATGCTCTTTGTTAAGTTGTCATTGCTGCCCTCCATTTATCTTGGGGAGAAAGTATTCTGCCAGGATGCCCGATTCTTGAACGGCATCTCTGCAGGTAGGAAGCATGTAAGATTCGGTTCAGTATCTCATTTTCTTCCTTCCCATCCCAGTTTTGCAGTGACTTCTTTGAATTCTCATTTTATAGAGTTTTTTGGCTGATGCACAGATAGTTCTGCCTCTTGTCTTTTCTATTTTCCTCCTCCTTCCCTCTCCAACTCCCTTTGTGTCCCTTGTAACTCTAGAGAACTGCCTTGTTTATTGCTATGAGTGTGGTTGATGCCAAGAAATCCTGACTCCTGGTGCATTATCGTGGGGCTGTGACACAGGGCTGGATCACATTCCAGATCTAGGTCTTGTTTATCTTGGATCCTTCTCATGCTCTGGAGCAGCAACTAGTACTTGACTTCTCGCACTGCTCCGTCGGCTCCATCTTCTGCAGCCTGGGATCCTGCCGCCTCCTCGCGTGTGCCTGCCTGGAGCTCTGAACTCCCAGTGAGGGGAGGGCTGGGATGGGAGCTGAGAGATTCCTTGTCAGGAAGAAAAGGAAAGGGAGCAGAGTGATTCCTCATTAGGAAAAAGTAGGAAGGGAGCTGATAGTTTCCATGTCAGGAAAAAGCTGCTTTACTGAGAGGTTGGCTGGTCGTTCAGTATTCAAAATTGTGGCTGGAGGGTTATTTTTTGTTGTGGTTTAGGGTTTTTTGTTTCCTATAGTTGCTTGAGTTCCCTTTTTAAGAAAGGAGGAATTAGTCTAGGAATTGGTGATGTTACTTGGGGTTTGCAGATCCAGAGTTCCCCTGCATCCACTATTCGGAATTGTGATCCAAGATTGTTCATCATTTCACAATTCAATGTTGAGGTTTCTCTCTTTTATTCCTTTTTTCTTTTTTTTTTTCCCCTTCTCCCCACCTATTTTTATTTTCCTCTGTATATTGCTTGCCCTGTGCAACAGATGTGAGGGTCTGATCCCACTTCCATTGAAGTCAATAGCCAAATTCCTATCGACTTCTCTGAGAGCGAGAGCGAGCCCCTGTCTAGGGAGTGAGGATTAGAGCTAAGTAGGAGTAAGTAAAGTACAATAAAATCAGAATATCCTACTTACTGCTTAATGCCATGAATTCTGTTTTGAAGAATTTCTGTTTTGAATCCCATGGCTTTTTTTGCTGGTGAATGCCAAGAGCTGAATTCACTGGGGTGGGGAAGAGGAGGAGCTGACAAGCATAAGAGGGTTTTGGTTTCTAGAGTTAGGAGGGACACTGGTAGAAAGGAATGAAAAACAGTCCGTGATTCCTTCATGACCCTTCAGTAAAAGGACTCCAGCTGATGGATGAGGGGCTTGGTTTGGCAGGCAGGCTGCACTGGATCCACTTTTGACCGTGTCAACCAAGTGTCACTGTCTAAATCTGGAATGCTGTTGTGTATTATGGGAGTATAAATAAACCCAAAAAAAGGGTCAGGAAGGGGACAATAATGGTTGAACAGAATCCTAAAATAAAAACTTTATATATGTAAAAAAGAAAAAAAAATAAACAAACACCCCCTTCCTGCCCCCTTCTAAACATGTGGTTAAAATAAAAATAACACAAAAAAATCCCCCAAACAAATAACCCAAACCCCCAAGCCAAAAAACCCCAGCAGGCTGAGGGAAGTGAAAAGCAGCCTTCCCAAAGGCATCCAGGTCTGCTCTAGGGAGACGGTGGTGGGATGTAGCGGAAGCCACCTTGTCCCCAGGCAGCCCCTTCCCTTAGCAACCTCCGTGCCCACCCAGGGACGTGGGAGCTGCCTGTCTCTGGGTTGGTGCAGTGGCCGTGGGCTTCTCTTCCAGCCTGGGGTGTGGTGACACGTGAGGGGGAGGGGTGTGGACTTGGACCCCAGCAGATAGCAGCGTGGCCTTTAGCACTGCTGCCTCTCGGGGCCCCACAAGGAAGAATAGGCTGTTATCCTGGCAGGGCAATATTATCCGCATTTTACAAGCAGGAAGGCTGAGTCGAAGGGTTTATTTTCGTGTGACTCATTCAGGATGGCCCAGGAGCCTGTGGCGGACGTGGAAATTCGATGTCTCGCAGAGCCCTGGTCCTGTGTCTCTCTTCATCCTGTAAAGCTTGTAGCAGTCAATGGATGTACCCCGTAAATGTACCCATCAAGGATGCTTTGTTCATTAGGGATGTGCTGGTGTCTGCCTGCTGTGTCCCTGGGCAACGTGCAAGGGGTGGCAAGACGGTGCGATGGGGGGCTGCATATTTTAGGGAGCAACCCAGTACTGTGAGAAAACCCAGTAGTAGAGAAACAAGCCCCGATTTGGGGGTTGTGAACCCGGGTAGAAGCAGCACGTGGATTTTGCTGCGCTGCTGCTTCGTGTCACCGCTCTGCTAGGATGCTTTCTTCGCTGGCTTTTCCTTTCTTTTTCCCTTCGCTCTCTCTTTTGGCCAGGATTTTAACATATATCACAGGCTGGTAGGCTAAGAGCCTGGGACTTCCCCTCACCACACTCAAAGTCTTTGATCTTTTGCTTTGGAGGTAACATCAAAAGAATGGCTGAGAAAGACAGCCAGCGCTGTGAAGTTCAACGTTCAAGTTAATAGCTTGACTGAAGGTTGTGCTGCATTGCTGGAGCCGGAGTAAACAGAGGCGAGCGCGCACATTTCCCTGGAAATGGACTCCAGTGTTGCAGAAGGGCTATATTTGCATCCACAATTAATTTAGGCCCTACCAAAGGGCAGGCTCATAGTTTTATTTTGTTGGTGTGGTTGGTTTTTCTTTTCCTCTTTTTAAATTCCTCCTGTACAGGAGAAAGCAATGGAATGGTTGGTGCAGGGATCTGCTGGACTCAGTGGTGCTGGTGGTGGCCGCGCATGCACCCTTGCAACCCTGCAGCTTGTACTTTCTGGATTTTCTCCATTTTCAAAATGATTAAGCTGAATTCTATTGGCAAACAATTGCCTTCCTCCTTTTTTTAATTATAACAAACAAAATCTCCAACCCCTCCCTGCCCAGACATACAGTGGGTAGTATGGACTTCCCCATGCCAGATATTTTTCTTAATTCCTTTCTCACTTCTGTTTGAAATGCTCCTGATGTGTGGGCGAAGGGCAGCTCCATCCATTTTTCTTCTCTGTGTGTGTCTGTGTGTGTGTGTCTGTGTGTGTGTAGGGATGCTTTGATATATCTTTGTTTTCCCTTTCTTTCTCAATGCGCTGCAATTAAGGTGGGGAATTTTGTATGATTTTATATGATAGTGCACAGCCAGGCCTTTTTCTTTGTGGCTTGGGATATCAGGTGAAAGCTACTAGGCAGCACAAGTAGTTAATAATTTGGCATCGGTAGTAATGATATTGAATTGGAGTTTCTGAGGGGCAAAGCACTGATGACTTAAGCAGCTTCACTGAGGTGCTTGACAGTTGTGGATGAATTTGCCTGACGTATTATATGTAGAAGTTTAAAGAATCATTATGTGGTTCTGATAGGATATGGGTTTGTCCGCAGTGTATTTTGGTGTGTATTTATGGGGAATGATTGATGTGAGTGTTAAACCCTGTAGTAAAGTAAAGCCGAAGGGCTCTGTTTGTTTTCAAACATATTTATGAGAGATGCACCAAGGACACCATTAGTCCCCAGAAGAGGCGTATTCTTCTTCATCCTGGAACAAAATATGAGACTCGGATGAGGAAAAACATTAATGGCCTTAATAGAGCTAGAGAGGAGGTTTAAAATTACTTTGAGAGTAAAAGCACTTTGTCCAATGCAGCTCTGACTTCTGTAAATTTACTTATAACATAAAAAAAGTATTATCACTATATTTTTGCAAGTTTTTGGCCTTTGGAGCAGAGCCTCTGTGTGGGTCTTGAATAGCTCACCAGTGCCAGGGATCAGATTCATAATGGAGCAAAGCCAGTTGGGCACCCAAGTCCTTATGGTTTGTTGGAAAAATCCTGACCTGAATACGCTGCCCTGTTGAGTGAATTAACTGCTCTGAAGTTTGTGGGAGTTCAGGGCATTCGTGCCCTCTCGAGGAAATGCGGAATGCTCCAGAGGGTAATGACCCCACTGGATGAGACCACAAGGCTCTTTCTACAGGGACAGTGAAGCGTGTTAATTTTTGAGCCAATTATCATTCAGAAGCAATAGCAAAACATCCAGCTCCACAAAATGACAGCCTGGAGCAGATCTTGCTGGAGCTGCCAGTCTTTTCCTGGACTGGTGCAAGAGGTGGTGTATGATTGTATTGAGGCTCAGCATTTTTCCTTTGCTCTTCTCCTCCTCCTTGTTGGACAGATAATTATTTCTTCTTTTTTTAATATTTACAGAATGCAACTAATTATTCTGATTAAACCCATATGCAGTCAAGAGGAATTTTTCTACAATACTCGCGCTACCCCTAATAGCCTTCGCTGTAAATCTTCCTCAGGAGGGATCACCTAGCGAGCAGGGAAGCTGGGCAGTTCTAGGTAACCTTCTACAAACAATATGTTGCAAATCCCCACGTTGCTTCAGGGAGGGCAGAAGGAAAAGAATAATAATTTTCAGTAGATTAGCAGCTATTGTATCATCGCACATTGCTTCATAAGGCTGATGTTACATGTGAGGGGTAAGCTCCTTAGTGGGAGCAGGGTGCACCGTACTGGCTTTTTCTTGTGTGGGTTTGTTGAGATGAAAGGTCCCCTCTGAGGTTATCGGGTTGGCCGTGCAGCATGCAGAAACACTGTCTTCAACTTACTGTCCTGCTCTGATGCTCTTCGGTCTATTAATGCTCTCAAAAAAATCTGTTAAGGAACTTGTATTTTTTTTTCTCTGATTCCACCTAGGACCAATTTGATTGGAAATAGAACAGAAATGCTGTGTCGTGATTTTTAAAATAAATAAATAAGCTATTACTATGAAAGGGAGCTCATTGATCCTTACTTGCTTCATTTATAAATACCCTCGTATGCAGTCATCCTACCTTGTCTTTAAAAGAACAAACCCCCCTCTCACAACCCCACCAGGCAACTCACATGGCTTCTTGTGTCCCTCCCCACCCTGGTCTCTACAACCTCAAGAACTTATAAAATATAAGTGTCCACAATAAAATTATAAAGTGTTCTAAGACTGGAGCCTTTGCTTCCCTGGCTGTTCAGTAAATAGGTTGGTGTCTCCAGGATGTGCCCTGAGGCTCTGAAACCTGAGGCCTTCCCACATCTTGAGTTCTACTTTTCTCCTTGCAAAGTGCCTCTGGCTAGTGGAGCTGTCGATGCAGCCCCTCCACCCCCCCGCCCTGGCTAGAAACAGCCTTTTTTTCCCCTTTTTTTTTTGAGACAACTGTAATAAAGCTCGAATAGGTACTGGTTTTTTATCAGTTGCAGGTAGGGCCAAAACCTAAAATATTCATTTGACATTTGCGGTTCCATGGCTTTTGGCGCAGGTGTGTGAAAGCTGCAGTGCTGCTGGTTTGGTCGGTGGCAGGGGCAGCAGGTGCCCCCACTTTGCCCTGAGCCTCTGTGGGGACCAACCCATCCCTTTGGGGTCCATGCTGTTGCCCCAGCACCTGGGTTGAGCCCTCGGCTTTCAGCAAACATCCCCTAGGTGAGTGCTCCTTTGCAGGTTGGCTCTTGGGTGGTCCAGGGCTGGGTTGTCATCTTCAGGAGCTGCTCCCTGAAGATTCCTGCCCTCTCCTCCTGTTCAGACCCCAGCTCTCGCCCTCCTACAAAGTATGAGCTGGTACCTAACTCCTGGGATTTAGTAATAAATGAGCTGCTGTGTGCCGGCTTCGGGAGGGCAAACGCTGCACATCCCTGGTTTGTCTTTTCCTTGGGAACACAGTGTTTTGCAGGTGTTTCTCAGATGAGGAGGGCTGCTGGGGTCCCCTTTCCTCATCCTCCCCTCTTCAGTGCCTAAGCAGGGATGTGCCTGATGCTGAGGAGAATTCCCGGGGGGAGCTCGGCATTTACTAATTGTATCAGAGTGGTGGGGTTGCAGCTTGTCTGCATTTAACTCTGTATGAATCTGATTTACCATCCTCGGAGGAGATTTCACTCCTATTACTAAGACAAATGGGGCTTGGCTTTGCTTTCTGGCTATTTTAAGTGGAAATTGTTTGTCTAGTACCTGCTACGTTCCTTTAATTTGGATTTTTTTTTTTTGCATATTTATATTGAGAGAGGGGGAACATAACATACATGAACAGGCTTAAAAAACATGCAGTGTTCCCAAACCATGCTCCTTAAAATAAATAAATGGAAGTTGCCTTGTGGTCCAGCCCGTTGAAAATGCCTGTGCTATATTTAGCAACAAGAGCAACATTTTTGTCTGTTTACAGATTTATATGCTTGGGGCTGCTCTGATGACTCCTTTGTTTTAACTCTGGGGCTGTGAAAAGTGTGACAACTGGAAATCCGGGGAGCATGGGGTGTGTTTTGTCTGCAGGAGCTCCCCCAGGCCATGAGTTAGGTGTTTAGTGCCGGGTTGCTGCAGAAAAGCAACCCTCACCTCTCCAAAACAAACCTCTTCCACAACCACAAGAATTTGGCATGTGGGACAGAGTCCCTCCAGGACATAAGCTGTTGCAGAGCTGCTGATACCCCACTGCCTGGGGCAGGGCACCCTCCCAGCCACTGATTCTACATGGATGGTTTTTTTTTTTCCGCTAGTAACTATTTTTTCTTTTGCTCCTCTTCCCTCCACCCTTTGAGGGGAAGGATACAGGCTCACACATGCTGCATTTTTTCGTATACAGAAGAAAGTCTGTTTTTCTTCCTCCTCTATGTATGTGGAACATTGCATTATTTTGATTTGCTGTATAAAGAAAAATATGTGTTTTCCTCTTTTTTTTTTTTTTTTTCCCCCCCCCAATTCATAGAATGGTTTGGGTTGGAAGGGACCTTAAAGCCCACCCAGTTCCAACCCTGCTGCCTTGGGCAAGGACACCTCCCACTGGATCAAGTTGTTCCTAGCCCCATCCAACCTGGCCTTGAGCACCTCCAGGGATGGGGCAGCCACAACCTGTGCCAGTTCCTCAGCACACTCACAGGAAAACATTTCTTCATAGCATCTGATCTTAATCTCCCCTCGTTAATTCATTAAAATGTAAAGGATTGTTTTGTGTTAGTGCACTATGCTGTTTGATTTTTGTTTCTTCTCACTTTAGCTCCAGGAGTGGATATGCCAGTAGAATTGTTTTGACTGAGGAAAATTTTCTCTCTCTAAAGAAACAAAAAGGCGATTTCTCCAAAACTAGTTGTATGTTTTGTACATCTTTGTCCCTAAAATGTTCCAGTTCAGCCACAGTCACTTCAATCTAATGTGTAACCTACAGTTACTTGAAAATTGACAGTGTCTTTCTGGAGACATGCCACAAGTTTATTTAGATTTTACAGGAACTGGACCTAATTTTCTTTTTTAATTGGGAGAAAACAATTCACAGTGCTCTCAGTTCTGGACGGTATTTGCTTCATGTCTTGTCTGTGCATCTCTCTTAAGAAAACAACAATTTATTTGTTCCTGAGGAAGAGTTTGTGTGGCTGATGATTCAACTAAGAATATTTTTTAAATCCTTCATTTAAATACCATAAATGCATATTGCATTGTTTTGGTGGTGCTGGAGGAAACCAGAAAATAAATACGTGGGGTGGCTACCCAGGAACAAGAGGTGACAGCACAGACTTAGTGAATACTTCATTTGTTTGGTTTTCCTTTGATCCCAAATGATTCACTTAGTCCTCCGCCTAAATATAATTCTTCCTACTTAACCAGGAGTCAGCTTTGCCTCTGGCCAGATGGGGTGGCTTTTCTGTGGCTATCTGAAGGCAAGCCTTCATCTTTTCCTCTTCTAATGGACAATTGAGACATCCAGCGAGTGTTCAGGAAGAAAATGGGTGTGTTCGGGAAGAAAATGGGTGCAAGCAGTCCTGCTGGCCCCACGGACTAATGTGTTGGAGAAGCAAACAGAAGGATTATTGGTAGAGGAAACAACTGGTGCTGAATCCTAGGAGGGAATGTTTCTTTCCCGGCTCTCTAGGAGGGATTTGGAAAGAGCCATAATCCTGGGTTAGGAGTAATTTGTTACAGCAAGATGATACTTGAGTGGCAGGAGGATTCTGGCGGAGGCAGGGAGAGGGTTTTATTCAGAGGAGTAGCTGGTCTCACAGAAGGTCAGTCTGACACAAATCCTACCCCAGACCATAAGTTTTGTTTCTCAGCCAGCTCAATTAGCTGAGGGGACTCTCAACCCCTTTTACTTCTCTCAAAGACATCTCCACACATCTGAGCTGAAAGATTTCAGTGAGGAATGTGGACCAGGATATGATGCAGTAGAACATTTTTTTTCCAAGGCAAGCTTTCTGAAAAATAAAGTAACCTCAATAGCAACCTTCCCAGCTTCTCCTAGGAGGTCAGAATATTGCTGGTTTCAGTGTTATCTCTGGGACTTTTTCCTGAGGTTGCCTTTAGGTTATATTTTTGAGTTAGCTTTTTGGGCTGCTTCTTTTTTTTTTTTTTCTTTTTTTTTTTTTTTCAGAAAAAAGATAGACAAAAGTTACTAACCCTGGGGAAAGAGCATTTTGCAAGTTCTTGGTTTTCATGAGGGCCTCAAACCCTTGGAGCTATCCATTTTGCAGTAACCCCTTGTTGCATCAAAGACCCAATCGCACATGGAAACCACAAGGGAGGCGACAGGAAGTTCGATATGAAATTTGCTGGGTTTACTAGAGAGTGGCTCCCGGCAGTTCACCCAGAATTGCTACATCGACAGGAATTTTTGTGGTAGTGATTCGAGTCATGAGTTTCACTTACCCAACAGAGGGAGAAAATATGACTCTTTCAGTAAACCCCCAGTGGGTGACATTAAAATAACAAGCAAACAGCTAAGTTCTCTGGTTGCACCTTTAGGCTGGGATCCCATCCGCCCCTGACTCTCATTTGCAGGTACTTTACACAACCTCAGGTGAGAATTTGGATCAAAGAGTGAAAAAACAGCCAAACAAACCCAAACCACTACCCAACCCTGATAGTCTGAGAGGCCTCTTTGGAGGGAGTGCACCTCTCTGGGCATCCTTCTCCCATCTGGCCTTTGTCACGCATCTGCTGGCTTCTGATAGCTGGAGGGGCTGAGTGCTTTATCAGTCAATCCTCTTTTGGCTCGGATTTTGTAAACTGAAGCTGCTTGAAGTCATGCAGCTCTTCACAGAAAGTGCATGGCAAACCGGTTGTTTGTGGAAGATGGGCATGGGGCTGCGTTGCTGAGGACCACGGCTGTAGCCAGACCTGGGCTTTCTTCTCTTTCTTCTCCATCCCTCCACTGGGAGAAACCAAATCAGACTACCCTCACCCACAACCAAAGCAGAAACGTTTAGGACAACAGATTGGGCAGCTGAAAGTCTCTGATAATAACAAGTGAGAAAGGCAGGTAGCGCTGATCCAGGTCAGCACTGCACAAAGATTTTTCCCTCTGTTTGTGTTTTTTACCTCTTTACCCACCTACATGCAAGGAAAATAGTACGAGTTTGCATCCTGATCATGTAGAAATCACTTTTTTTTTTTGATAGGCATCACCACCAGGGCACCGAAGGACTCTGGTTAGTATTTCTTATAATTTAGAAATGTGTAACTCCCCTCCAGGCTCTGAGTGATGGCAGCAAGGGGAAGGTGAGGGTAAGTTTTAACCACTTTTACTCCTTATGCCACCGAGCTGTCCTGTGCCACAGCTCCACGTGTTGGGGTGACAAGGTAGCAGGACAGAACAGTCACGTTCTGCAACATTATAGCAGAACCAGGCTGGTTGACTACTGAGCACTATTGTTTTATGTTTGTTTGGGGTGGATTTTTTTTTTTTGTTTTAAAAAGAAAGTAGTTGTCAAGCTTAGAACTGTAGTAACTCCTTTACAGATGGAGTTAGGCTCTTAACAGAGTTGGAAAGTATTAAGGGAGGCAAGGTTCCCCTGGAGCAGCCCTTTTGTTACAATGGAGGTAATTCAGTGCTGTGATCTCTGTCTCTAACATTCTGTCAGATATTTTTACTGTCTTTATTTAATGGGGAGGAAAGGAATTATATTTTATAGACCATAAAATGCATTCTTGGACTTCATGCAAATGCTAGTTACCAATTGTTCTCTCGCTCACTGGGAGACTGCCAGGAAGAGAACTGAAATGTGGGTCTGTACATCAAATTGTTCGGTGAGTCTTGGAGGCTGGTTTAGCTTTACCGAGTATAAACAAACAATATCTATAGAAAGACTTTGAGATTTCATGGCTGTCCCATTCTTTCTCTAATGGAAACTGTATGCTTGAGTGGAAAAGAACAGGTTGCAGAGAAAATCTGTGGAAAGGAGTTTGGGGTTTTTTTGTTATTTTTTTCTTTTTTTCCCCCCCTTGCTTAAAGTAAGTAGATAAAAAGTTTGTTATTGTTTCTCAAGTGAAATTATGTTTTTATTTGTGCCTGTCTATTGGAACAGTATGTTGTAGACATCCAATAGTACTCAACCAACCTGCTGATTTGTGCAGTAAGGGCTGTGGGGGCTCGCAAATGAAATGTGAAGAAAGGAACGGTGCTTTCCCAAGCTCCACTCCAGATCAAGAAACAGTGCCTGCAGTTGTTTTGCTGAGATACCATGTGAACTGCAGAAAGTAATGCTGTACTTTTGTGTCACATGAACACTCTTCCTCTTGTAAAGCTGAAAAAAAGATTTTTAATTTCTGCGGTAACTGATTAGCCTTTACTAAACTTCTTCATGCTCAGTATCAGTATTGTAGAACTTGACTCTAGTCTACCAACCTTGCATTCATTAGAAGAAAAAACCCTGTTTTACTTCAGTATTTCAGTAGAGCTGATGGCAAGAATGCCTTTCATCTGTGTCAGAATGAGCAAATAATTATCTGAATTTGCTTGAAATTTCATAGGCAATAATTTTTAAGGAAGCTTCTGGTTATTCTCTTTAGCTTTCTCCCATGGCAGCCTCCTCTGTGCCCTTATTGCTGTCTAAAGAAAACCTATGTGTGTAGGGGTGATGCACAGCAGTAGTAGTGGAATGTAGCTGTTGTATTGCATCTCATCTGGGATGCGGGAGCGGAGCTGTGTGCATGAGGTCAGGAGAAAGCGACTGATCTGGTGCTTCTTGAAAGTTCTGCCACCTCCACTGAGTCTGACTGCTCATCTAAGGAGGGAACTGTTGTTACTGAGGTGTTTGTGAGGCTTAAACTATGTCTTTGTGCTGTGTTCTGCCCCCAGATGGGCATCATCTTTGCTGGCTGCCTTAGATTGCTCTAGGGCCTCAGCAAGGTTCTTCCAGCTTGCAATATCTCTGCTTCCAGGTATCCTTCCTTTGAGATGATCTGGAACTACTTAATTCAGTAATTCAGTAGAACTACTACTAAGACATTTCTGTAATTTTCAGGCTGTGAAGTGTCTTGCCTTCTCCTTTTTTATGCGCTAGTGGTGCCTCAGCAATGTGACAAAGGCGCAGGCTAAATATTAAAATAAGCAGCTCAAGGCCGCTGTTTTAGGGACTTCTTGTGTGTTGCTGGAAGGGAAGGAGGCAAGGTCACTCGTGTTCTCAATAACAGGGAAATTCAAAACACTAGAAACGTCTTGTCCAGAAATATATCACAAGATGGTTTGGAGGATACCAGTTCTGGTGAATAAGTGGCATGTTAATCTAGAATTACGACTTTAAATTGGGACAAGGGGCTCTTTATCAGGGAGTAGAAGGATAGTAGAGGAGAAATGGTTTTAAGCTGAAAAAGGGGGGATTTAGATGAGGTATTAGGAAGAATTTCTTTACTGTGAGGATGGTTAGGCACTGGCACAGGTTGTCCAGAGGAGTTGTCAATGCCCCATCCCTGGAGGTGTTCGAGGACAGACTGGATGAGGCTTTGAGCAGCCTGATCCAGTGGCAGATGTGTCTGCCCACAGCAGGGGGTTGGAACTGGATGGGCTTTAAGACTCCTTACAAACCAGACCATTCTGTGATGATTTAATATCCTTTGTGCGCATGTCTGTGCAGGTACACAACATTTACCAGTTTCTTTTGTGCTACTTGCCCCTACTTAATGTTATTTCACCTAGTAATTTATTTTGCAGTATTACAATAATTTGAAGAATGTTAATAGGTTAAAATAAGTGGAGATATGTGATAAATACTTCAATTTTTCAGAATTTCATTCTTTCATTTCTTGAATACAGGGAAGAAATCTTTTGTGCGGCACAGATCAGTCTAGTTGAAATGAGCCTCACCGCTTTCATTTTGAGCGGCTCCCCTGTGCCTCATTGAGGTACATTACATATTCTGTAGAAGGGCTGAACATTGTGGGTGGTGTCTGTTAGTTCTCATACAAAAAATTCCAGACATTGCAGATCTTCAAGAAATGGGAGGCCCTTACTTCAAATTTCCTTCAGCGATCTCCTTCAGTTATTTAAAATAAATCTTTCAGATTTTACTCTTACACTGCATACCTCTACAAACAAGGTGATAACTGAAGACCAAAAATATGGCATTGAGGTAAATTAAGGGATGGAGCAGAAGCTGAGGGACTACTTTTAAATCTTTTTAGGTTTTGGTTTCTGACTTAAGTGGGGACACTAGTAGATTGCAGACCTTTCTTTGTAGGTACCAAGGTGCGTATCCTCTTGCAGATATTTTTTTGTCTGCAGAGAGCAATTGGTCTCATTAAGCTTCTTCATCGTTCATATTGCCTTCCCATAAATCTTAACCGTCCCTTCAGCATTATGCTCTCCAGTGTTGCTACTGAATTATCTCTGGTTAATATTTGTCTAGATACCCTCTCCCAGAAGAGTATCCTCCTAAGTAACAAGTGATAGGATGAGAGGAAATGGCCTAAAGTTGTGCCAGGCAGGGTTTAGACTGCATACTAGAAAAAAAAAAATCTTTACTGAGTAAAGAGTGATGAAGCATTGAAGGAGGTTGCCCAGAGAAGTGGTGTAGTCTTCTTCCCTGGAGGTGTTCAAAAAGTGTGTAAATGTGGCACTTTGTGACATGGTTTAATAGGCACTGTGGTGTGGGACTGATGGTTGGACTGGATGTTCTTGGAGGTCTTTCCCACTTTTCCTTAGTGATTCTATGATTCTATGAGTTGCTAACTAAATACTGGTGAAGCTCCTGAGCTTCAAAGTTGACTTCCAGTTACATAGTTCCATGTAATTCTGTAGTGCCGGCCAAGGGAGAAACTAACAGCAAAACTAGGAATTTGCATGTTTGCATGTTACGTCGATATTCAGGGAGAAGTGTAGACTCTGAAGGTGTGGAAATCTGGTTGTGAGAGGTATTGGTGGAGGCCCATGGTATCAAGCTAACTCCAGGAGACCTGCTTGTGCTAGTTTCAGTTCCTGGGAGCTAATAAGCACCAGCTGCAGGAAATGTAAGCTGGAAAGTGTTGTGCAGCTTTCCCTGTGTTTAAAAAAAACAGCGTATTTTTTTTGTAATTGCACTTATGTATTTCTGTGCTATGGGACATCACTTGTAGGGCATTCCAGCAGTGAAAACAATAGCGTGACAAGGGAGCAGCTCCAGGTTGGACACCGGTGCAGGAAGCACCTGTGAACTCTGTGCCATCCCTTCCATCAGGGCTGCGAGCCCAGCCCCTGGGAGGGATGTGGCTGCTGGCAGTAGAATGAGAGTTTTCACCAAACTCCTCTAGTCCTGAATGTGATTTTTATCTACTTTTGACCAACTCGGCTGTAAAATCTTGAGAAGGGAGTTTGTTTGCTCCACCAAGAAGCTGCTCTGGGTGATATTTGGTGGGGTAGGCATGTAGAGCTGCTCTTGTAGGGTTTATGCTTCACAGGACCTTCTGGTTGCAAATGGGAGGTCAGGACATGCTGTTCGCAGGAGCTGGAGGGTAAGGGTGTTTCCTTTTTGTTCTCCTTCTAAAAAGGAAAATGCAGACTGTTCAAATCATTTGCCTTTTCCCTTGTGCTGACAATTTAACAGCCTTTTTAAAAGCTTTGGTTTCTCTCAAGTACTCTCGCCCCATACGTGTTTTAATTTTTGTGCGGAGGCCTGGAGCTTAACAATTATTTTGCTTAAGCTCTCGGAGACTTGCCATAAAACATTTTCTTTTTTTTTTTTTTTTTTTTTTTTTTCCTTAAGCACACACATGCTAATGATCCCCATCAGATCATATTGTTAAGCAGGGAATAAAATACTTATGGCAAGATGACATTACTTTAAAAAATGTTAAAAGCAGGCCAGCAGAGCCCATTTCGACAGTTTTGTCCTGAAATAATTTGTGCAGATTTGTTAGAGTTAATTTGTTGAAAAGCTCAATGTTTGTACAGGCGAGTCCTAATTTCCACACTGAGACACAGAAGCAAGTGCGGAGCGAGCGTGTGTCCAGCCTTCGCGGGAGCAGGATGGTGGGAACTTCCCTCCCTCCGACCCTTCCCCCCTGGTGTAGGAATGTAAAAGCAGTGTCAGGAGGCTGGGAAAGTTGGCTTCAGATTTTTGTGGACTCCTTGCAAATCAGAGGAACTGTCTGGCTCAAATCTGCATTTAGGGCTGAGAGAAGAGGATTTCCTGCTATTTAGTTGCTTGAGGAAGGAAAGGATTTACCTCTCCACTGTAACAGGACTTAATTTTTCATCTCTTTAATAAGAATATCATAGTGTAGGGCAGCAGTAGTAAACCTGTGAAAGCAATCACACTTCTCCCCCCTCTCCCTTTGCCCTCCTCACGCTGCGATGCAACTCCCCCTCTACCCAAGCATCCTCCCCACTCACCTCCCAGCCCTGACGATGGCTTGGCTTCTCCCTCCATCGTCAAAGAGTTGTGGAGGGGGGTGGCTGCTGCGACGTCGCTCCCTCGGACGGCTGCCTCGCTCGGCCCGCCATCTGGATCCAGTTAGCTCTCTCGGCAGTAGGGCTGAGTCTCATTTCCTCCAACCAGTAATGTTATATAGGCAGTGATCCTGTTCTGCCCTAACATAATTGAAAATTATGTGTATTGTAGACTCGCAGCGCTGAAATGTAGACTCGTAAAAATCTGTGGCTCAGGTAGCCTGTGGAGATTGAATTTGGCACACAATGAAGCTTTTATGTAAAGTAAGAATTATAAGCCACCACATCAATATTGTGTTACAGGCATGACAATTCTTGGATGAGGAGGCCTTGAGTCAGGCTCGTCACCTTAAACAATGCTAGTATTTCATACTTTATCATTTTGAAACCAGCAGATTGGACTGTTTTTGCTTTTGCGAGCATCCTGCCACTGAAGCTGTGGGTTTGTTACCTTGAGGCAGGTGTTGGCTGTGGGTTCTGTCCCTCTGTTTATCTGATGGACAGAACATCTCGCCCTTGGTGGGCCAGGATGCTGCTCTGGATCCTGGCCACTTGGTAGAGTTTGTGCAAGTTGCTTTATTGACCCTTTGGTGTTACTGCTTTCTGTGGGGACTGTTTCACTTTTCCCCCAGCTGGTGTATTCCCCACTGGTGGAAATGGAAGCTGTCAGTGTGTGTGCTTGTGTGCAAAACCGAGCCTTCTGGTTTTGTACCATTCCTGGGGGGCTCCACGTGCGTGCCCAAGAGGAGAAACAGCTTTGGCTGCATTTTAGCCTTTGTGCTTTAAGACTTCTTGGATCCTTTTTGGCAAGAGTGAGTAAGAGAATGACTTTACCAAGAACCCAAACTAATGGGTTTAAAAGCAGAAAGGAAAGTAGCTGTAAGTTCTTTTGAAACTTTCATCTTGCACTTAGGCTGATCAGCTTGTTGTGGGACGACCCATGCTGGAAGCATGGGCACTCTTGAGAGACTGAAATGGAGCAGGAGCGACGATACTGTCTCGCTCTGTTTCTTCTAAGGAAATTTATTGCTAGTAAAAACCAGCAGAACTGACAGTGCTGAAGGCTTTGTAATCCCTGCAATAATTACTGACAGGACGGGGTCTGATATGAGCTTGCTCATGCAACTGTGTCAGTGCCTCAGCCTGCCCTCGGGGCAGTCTCAGGGAAGCCCATGTGTTTCTTGGCTCTACAGCCACTGACCTGAGCTCCTTCATGGGTTGTCATGTTTGTAGGAATATTCCAGGGTTGCTTGTGACAATGGAGTAGTCATAGAAAAATCAGGGTGGTTGGTTTATTTTGTTGGGTAATGGCTGAGACGCCCCTGGTTAAGCTGGCAGGTTCATGTAAGGGCTTTAGCTGTGGTGGCAATAACTTCTCACTCTCTAAAATAATTGTGAAGTTTCAAACAGTCATGTACCACGAGACACACATTCTGTGAGAATGGTTTCCTTGGAAGAGGGAAAAACACTTCACTAGGTGACTGGAAAACCTGAGGAAGCCAGTAGTAGCTTTGACCCATCAAGACCCTTTCTGAAAATTCATATACCTTTTTATGTGGTGGTGTTATGGTTATTGTCTAACTGATGAACTTCTGAAAATGTAGCAGTTGATTTGTTTAATAGTGCCATCTGCAAATCTGAAACATATCACATTTCCCCTCAATTTAAGCAGTTCTCAGTTGGCTTAGGCTTTGGGCTCATTCTCCCTGAGCTTGGGTTGCATTTTTCAGCACTTTTTTGAAACCACAAGGGGTTTGAAAGTTACTTGAACATCATCTCAGCTTTAAAATTTATGTTGTGGTCACCTATATTGAAGAGCAGGGATTTGACTCAAGTGATCAAATATCTGGAGGCTTAAATCGAGTTGTAAGAGTTAGAAATGTCGCTTACGGTAGACAAGTTCTGGTTTGTTTGGGTTTTATTTCCTGTTATTAAGAAGTGCTGAAACACTCTGGTCCACATTGCACAAATCCCAAATGCGAAGATGAATAAAACCAAAACTTCTTGGAACTTGAGGAACTTGTATGGGGCACAAATCCAGAGTATGGGTTTGTTTATTTGCATTCCAGTAGCTCAGAAATCTCAGGCCCTCCAAGTGATGGGAATTGGTAATGCATCCTCCTGCTGGCTCCTGCTTTTGGTCACCTCCGTGCCTGGGGTCTTGCAGCAAACAGGCTGTACATGCTAGCAAATATTTTGCATATGTGAACAAATTTGATAGTGACGTGCTGAAAGAATGGAACCAGATCTCCTTCCTTCCTTCCTTCATGGAGATTTAGATACAGCTTCCGTTGTTCGCCTGGTGCGATGAGGGTTTTGTGTGTGTGATTCTCCTTCAAGATTATTCATTTTTAAAAAAAATGAGTGTAATGGGTAAACATAACTTTCTCTAGGCATTTCTAGGAATAGATCTATTAGGTCAATCAGAGTCTAGTGCTAAATAGGATCTTCTGCAGTGGCCTGATCTATGCATGCAGCTGCTTTCTGTAGGTTTGGGAGGGGGCTGAAGGTACGTGGCAGTACGCATTTCTTCCAGTGTGATATAAGGCTTTTAGAGATCACATATTAACCAGTATGACTAATTGGCACAATGCAGCAGCACACAGAGAGAAAATCTTGGGGTGAAATTATATTTAGATGTACTGTGCAGAGGTCTGTTCAGGCTAACTGTGGGGCTGCTCTTGGTCAGAATCAAGCACTTCTGATGCGACCATCTGGGCACCAACTCAAGAGTTCACCTGTGTGGTGGAAGCCTTAAGCTCTGCCATGTGATCTGGCTGGGGTGCAATAGCTTCTCTGGTGAGTTTAGTGAGAGGACATACGTGCCTGAGAGCCGAAGTTTTAGTCTATATTTAATGCTGGTTAAATACTTGAAGAATATTCTGCTTCTTGAAATGTATTTAAGAGTTCTTTGCTTTTGAATCAACACCCCCTTAAGCTGCACACTTGCTGCCTGTGTGTATTCAGCCTGTCTGCCAATGACAATGATACCGAAGCACTGGAGCTGAGTCTGGGTGCACCAGACTGTACTCTCTTGGGCATCATCAACAGGAGAGCTTATTAGGTTTGGCCTTGTAATTGAATAACTTGCAATGTGCAAGTCCCTTAAGGGTTGTCTGACAGAAGGCTTCTCTCCTGGTGATGATGAACAAGAAGAAAATAATCCACGGTGACTCCCAGAAGTGGTGAAAAGTAGGGAAAATTGGTGCTAAGACCCAGCAATGCTGCATCTTTTTCGGGTAGACCTCTGCCTTCAGATGTTGTACAGTGCTGGGAACTTGAAGGAGTTGACATGGTGCATTTGTTGAAAGAAGTCTGACAGATGACCCATTAAATAATGGGATCATATTCTTATCATTCTTGTGTTTTCCCTCGTATGAGACTGATAATCCACCTTCCCCTTCCTTGTCCCATCCTCTATATTGTTTCAGTATTTTATTTCTGTATGGGTCTTAATCTTCTAGATTTACTACAGTTAATAAAATCAATGTAATACTGTCTTTGTAATCTGCTTTATTTTCTTATTCCTGAACTATTAACGTGGTGGTATGAAATTGTTAGTGTTCTGCCAAGATTTTGTCTCCACAAAGTCGTCTTAATTTTTGTTTCAGTTCCTTGCATAAGTTTTAATTTATACCTTTTTACTCATGTTACCTAAGATTTGGTTTTGTTTGTTATTTTTTTTTTCCTTTCTTTTCTGAACTCATTTTTCTTTCCCCATTTTTGTTTCCTCCATCCAGTATCTGCAGATGAAATGGCCACTGCTTGATGTTCAGGCAGGGAGCCTTCAGAGTAGACAAGCCCTCAAGGATGCTAGGTCTCCATCTCCAGCACACATTGTTGTAAGTAAACTCAGAAAGATGTTCTTCCTTTGCTTAAACAAAAAAGGCATTTGACATTAATAGCATTGGTTGTCATCAGTTTTCTTTTATACACACCGAAAGAGAAATACTTCAAACCAAAACCGTAAGGAACTCATGGTAAAAGGAGGGAATAACGTTTTCTATTGCCAGGCTGTTTATGAAATTATCATTTATGTGCTTCATAAGAGATCAGAAAGTTGAAAATGCTCTAAATTTGCACACTGCAGCATTACATCATGACAGTGAAGTCCAATCAGGCTGGTTTACGCATATGGAAATGTTGAACTGAAGAGGATGAAGAGACACTTTTGGAAAGCATTAAAAAAAACAAGCCTGCTTTATGGCCTTTACTAAAATAATCTTTTCTTATTGCAAAATCTTTAATGAAAGAGAGTTGGCCACCAGTGTAACTGGGTGAAGGATCAACAGAGTCAAGCCATGTCCCTTTATGTTGTGAAGACTTCTCATTCTGTATAAAAAGTTTTATCAAATGTTTACTGCTTACCTGCAAAATATAAAGCACTCTTTATAATAAGTAGCATTGACAAAAATAACTCAGTTAAATTTTCAGTTCTTGATTCAGTTTTCTTGCTTCTGTTATAAAAAAGATGTTGAGTTTGAAATGTTAAATATAAATTTGCATGACGGGGGTCTGGGGTTTTTATTTTGCTTTATAAAATAGCATCCATAGAGGCCTAAAAAGAAACTTTATTTGTGTGGTGTTGTGCAAGAGGGGTTGCGTGCACTGACCCATCCTCACATAGAGCTGATGTAACTGCCATGTAATATTAAGGAGCATCTTAACTCTGGAAAATTTACCTCTGGAGAAGATGGCATGTAGTGGGGTAGAATATTCCTTTTGAAAGACTTTATCATCAAGTATTACCTTTTTTAAATTTCTTTTTAAACTTTTTTAATAACAAATGGATGACAAGGTGAATCCCAGGGAAAGAAACATAGCTTATTCTTTATATTCTATTAACCAACATAAAGTTGATGTAGCTGGTAAATGATTAAAACCATATATTTGTTTTGTTAGAGATCTAAAATTATACTAAACATTTGTTTGAGGAGCTTCTTACTCTGCTGTTGTCTCTTTTTTGAGAAGTTTCAGGCCTTTGCTGTGTATTAGCTTTTTTTACTTAAAAAGCAAAAAGGTTTCCTATCTTTTAGGGTCTGTATCTTTTAAGTCATCCTTCAGTCGAGCAGAGCATGATAGGTACAGAACTGGTGTTTGCTTAACTGATATGTAGCGCTGGTTGCTTCGCATTTTCACAATTACTTTTTTCTTTTCCTTGCCGTCCACTTGGGCTGCTGCTGGAAGAAGAGATTAGAGAAAAGATGTTTGGCTGGTCATTTAGCAATCTTCAGCCATCAAAGCTTGCTGTCATCCTATTTTTAATAAGAAATAAAGCAAAGTAACTTCCCTATTTTAAGTATTTTTTTAAACTGCTCTGCTGGAGAGTAGCTGGGGCTCTGGGGTCAATGTGGTGGAGTAGTGTCAGGCTTGCAGGAGGCGATGGCAAGGGATGTTTCTCCTGGCTGGTTGCAACCTGAGAGGGCACGATGAGTTTGGCAGGTAGCTTCACTGGTGATCATTGGTGCTGAGCATCTGCTGTCCCCAAAGCCTCTTGCTGTGCAGGAGAGCAGCAAGCATGTGCCTTTAAAAGCCAGAGCAGCTCATTGTGCTGGCAGGGCTCATTGAGGTCCTGGCTCCCCCCGCCTGCTCCAACCCCTCTGCCCAGGTGTGGATGAGGTGGAGGTGAGTGAACAATGCAAATACAAAAAAAAAAAGGGGGGGATTAAAAAAATCAATATCATTTTGGAAAATAAAGAGAAGCCTGTTTCCAGGGAGGCTGAGGTTGATCTGCCTTGTATTTTGACCATTTATGGGGTTCTTATGGGTCTCTTAAAAGCTGTTTCACTCTGCTATTCAATAAAAAGCATATTTACCATAGCAACCACTTAGGCTGTGAGGAACATATACTACCTCTGAGATGGAGGCCACCTTCCAAAAGAGCCACAGCTGGCATTTGTAATGTGATCTTTTGTGCTACTTACAATGTTGGAGGAAGAGGAGGAGGAGAGAGTGAGGGGGGCAGCAGTGGTGTGTTGAGGGGGGCAAGGCAGTTCTGCAAGGTTTAATGTTTATTTCTAGCAGCAAACTGTTTTGCCTTGTTCTGTTAAAATAAATAAATAAGAGGCAGCTTTCCCCACCCTTTTTCCTGGCATCAGGCCACATTCATTCTGTGGAGTAAAAATGGTCTTACTTTTGGTAAATAAAGTTAGAGCAAGTAATGGCATTTGAGGGAGATGAAGCAACTGTAAATGCCAGTTGGCCTGGAATGTGTCAGGCTTCCCTGGAGTCCACGTTTGTCACCACTGTGCCTGCCTAGAGCACCTGGGACCTGGTCACTCCTGCATGAGGCCCTACAACCATTTCTGCATGTGTGAAAATGTAATTAGTCTTCTTACAGAACAATGAGAGTTATTTCATGGGCATGCTGAGGTTTCTGTGCAAGTGGCATGTGTAATCTATAGGGATGGGAACTGGTTCTTCACCCATGTTGTTGTGTCTTCTCCACCTGCCAGGTGTACCCATGCCAGTTTTTCATCTTGAAAATGGCTGTGCTGCCTTAAAGATCTATAGGAAAATGCTAACATCTGCAAATCATTTCTCATATTTCCCCTATCTCTGAAATCAGGATTTGAGGCTTATCTTTATAGCTGGATTACAAAGAGAGAAAAGGAGAGTGGGATTCTTTCTCTTTTTCCTTTATTTTTTTCCTTCCTCTTTTTCATGTACTTTTCTTTGTTCTTTTCCTTTTTCCATTCTTTTTTTCTTTTTTTAATGTTCTTGCTTATCACTGTTTGGCTCTGATTACCATGAGCTCTGTGTAAGGGCTGCAGCCTTTATGCCCATCTCTGATGAAACTCTGCTTGGCCTCGGTGTGGGTTTTTAGCTTAATGACCCAGGGCTGCAGAACACGACCATCTATAATGTCTTAAGTAAAGACTGTACTATTTGTCAGCCATCCTCCTTTCAGATTTGTTTAAGAACATTAAGACTATGAAAATCGCAGCAAAAGACCAGCATGAATAATTTGGCTGTATTTGCCCTCAGTGCTGAGGGCTGGGTTAATACTGCTTTTCATGGTGCTCGAGAGAGTCTCCAAGGCCCATAATGAGAAACAGAATATTAAACTGAAATTATGTTCAGCATGTCTCGAGGAAGGTACAGCATGAGGCTCCATTTAAGACCAATGCATTTATTTGCATTTAGGTGCTTCGCTTGTCTTGTAAGACCCTGCATCTTGCTCTGGCACAGTCATGCTGCTTATCTCTGTCCAAAGGTGAAGGAGAACTGGGGGAAAATGGTTGTAATTGTATGCTATTAAGCTTGCTAGGTCAAGATTTTGAATTCAGCTTGTGGGTTAGTACTGTTAGGAGGCTGGGAATTCTTTTTAAGGGGTTTTTATGGTTATTTCCCCCTTTTTTCTGACCTTTGATTTCATTGAAGGTATGAAGACTTCGTGAAACACTTTTAGTGGGAAGTATTGGGGTACAGAGTAGAGTCTAGCTGGGGTACCTTGCTTGCTTCTCCAAGCAGGCAGGGTGCTTGTTTACCTAAAATGCTATGTTCAGCTCTCACCTGATCCAGTTCACATAGGTGCATCAGCATGGTGTTGAGGGTGCTATCTGAGTGCACAAACAGTAGGATTCTTGTCTGAAAATTTTCTAATATGGTATGGACAGGCAACTGAAAATGACCGTTATTTGTCCACTCAAGGATCTCCAAAATCTGCCTACTACAGAAAGCCAGCTCCTTTAAAACGGATTTTATCTATGCATACATTCCTACGACTTTCAGGATAAAAACAGTGCTTTTCTTCCCTGTTCTCTGCAAAGTAAATACTCTGGCTCAACCATGCCCTGTTTTGGGGTCAGAAGTATGGGTGAAAGACCAGCCTGAGGATCCTGCGTCTTGCTGTCTTGTCTGTAGTGAGATTTACTTTTAGCTTCCTTTGAACCAGGCAAAAATATTCCGAACCCCAAATGGTGGTTGTTTGGTACAGTGTGTTTCTTACAGAACAGTTAAAGGTTTAAAAAATCCTGCATTTTCTTCAGTAGGGAGGCCTTTCGAAGTAAATGTAAATTTTACCTTGGGGGAGGACTTTTAGTACTATTTGGCCTGGGTTTTCTATGTTATGAACACAGCCATACAGTAGACTGAATCTCCAAGAACAAAGACTCACTGTGCAGTAGTGTATCTAATTTTTTTTTTTTTTTCTAAAGGAGGTAAAAATGTGTTTTGAAAACATAATATGACAAGCAAAACTGAAGGCAAAACCATCTGAAATGTACTCTCTGTTCTCAGCATCTTCGACGTGCGTGGACGGGAGGTGTCTGGGACTGCTGGGCAGCTTGGAGAGATCAGGAGTTGTTTGCCAGAGTGGTTAGAGTTGAAGCTGCACAGTCTGCCCTCCCTGGTCACTGATGTATTTCAGTCTCATGAGGTTTACACTTACGCACTTTGGAAGAAAAGACAAATACTTAGAAGTAATCATGAGGTTTATCTTAGATTTAAAAAATTATCTATAGTGTTTTTTTCAGACAGGCCAGTAGTGGGATGCATCCAAATGTATATATAGGGCCACCTGGAACATCTTGCAACTTCCACTTGTAGTGCCCCAAGAGGGCTTTTGAAGTTCTTGCTTTGTTTGCCTTTAATATTTTGTTGTAGAGAGGCTCCTCTGCAGTAGCCTTTTGAGATGTTCTTGGGCCTCAGGCTGCGTGTGCCTATGATGGGACACCCTCTTCCCCGGAGATCTGCAGGGTGATCCTCTTGAGTATACAGACTATGAGAGTGGCAGTACCGTGGTGGGTTGTGAGGGAAAGGAATTGGGCATCGTTCACATCAGTGCTTGGTATCTGCGGGGAGGAGGAGAGGGCTGAGTGTCTAAGCTGTGAGGCTACCTGAGCAGTCCCTGATGATGGGGAGGTCACCCCTTGGAGCTTGGACCCAACATAGATCCCCAAGACTCAAACTCATCCATGCAGACTTCGTTGGAAAGGTCCTTTAAGCAACTCTCCTTTTTACACACTCTTTACTGTATTTGGCTAATTGCTCTGGCAGCTGCAAAGTAAACAAAATGTTTCATTAATACATGCCTAAAAGTGTGCAAACATCGAGTCCTGAATTTTCTGAGCTGCCTGGAATTAAGCCACAAAACAAATTAACTTACTGAGAATTTTGTGGCTAAATCTTTTGCTGCTAATTCATTTTGAAATGTTTAAGGCTAGGTACAAGACACATTCACCTACAAGCAACTCAATAATGTTAGATGACTTCAGGAGACTACTTCCTGCTATTGTTTACTCTGTGGCACAATGTCCACCCCCTTATTTAGGTACCAGAGGTCATCCCTCTGCTTTAACACTGACATTGGGGGAATGTGAAGAGAGCAGAAGTGTAATGCTTCTGCAAGCATTAGTCACTACTAAAGCACCTTCAGAAGACACCTGATGGCTGGATTGGCAGCTGGGATGAGTTATGAAGCTTGGGTCTATTCAGGGGACCTATGGGTAGCTCCAAGAATGCTAAAGTATTTGGATGTTAGGGTATTTAATCAGTGTATAAATGCTGTAAAATGTACAGTACTGCCAACCCCAATTGTTCTAGAATCATGAGTCAGACCAGACCTCAAAAGATCATGAGGATTGGTGGGGAGGATTTTTGGTGGTGGTGTTTTTGTTTTCTGTTTCTTAAATAGTACATTTTGTATTCTCTTTATTTGTTCTCTGGTTTCTGAGCCTGCAGGGTATTCTCTGCTCGTTCTCAGACTTTTCTCTGCAGCGGTTCAGGAGCTTGTTGTGTGCTATAAGCAGAGGCTGAGGTCCTTCCCTAAACACTCAACATCAAGGCTACCACTCTTTAAGAAAAATAGCGAATATTGCAACACTGACTATGAAATCATAGAAGTTGACAACCCTAAGCATTGCTCTAGGAGAGGGCAGCTGATCAGATGTGTTGCTATATGCTTGGTGCGATCTGTTGACCATCCATTTCTTCTGAATCACCTAGCAGGACTTTGGGAGAACCTGGCCCTTGATACCTGTAAGGCCTCTGGTTCACAGGTGCCAGGGTGGCTTGCCTTGAGATGGCTGCAGTGCTCCCTGTGACGTAGCTAGACACAGCTCCGCAGGTCCTCCAGAAACAGCAGGTTTATAGCCTGGGGTATTGTGGTGAACCAGCATCAATTTTGATTTCCTGGCAGGGCTGTGCTGAGCTCCTGCTCCTGAGCTGCAGCCATGAGATTTGACATTGTGGTTTGTTGTGGCACACCAAAATATCTCTGGGGTATCTCTGACGTATCTGAGTATTGAAACTCTCTGGATGAGGGGGAAGTAAGATGAAACCTTGTTCATCAGAGATCCTTAAGAACGATGTAACTATTCTGACGTTATTGTGCTTGGAAGTGTATTTACTGTTGACTTCCCTCTTGTATCTTTTGTTTAAAAAATACCCACTATGTCCCAAATGTGACACAAATACGAGTGCCTGAAGTTCTGGCTCTTTCTGACCAGCTAATTTGGGATCCTGTAAAACTGCAGAGAGCAGCAGTTCAAGATAGAAACCTACACTGGAAAGATGGCTAGGTGAGAGTATTTTAGCACAGAGGAGTCCAAGCTGTGTGTTGCAGCCACATGGCAGTTTGTTATGCTGGAGCATGCATGTTAAATTAACTTCTAGGGACTGGCATGTGCCTAAAATTAAATATCGGCAAGCCATCAGCTCTCCTGCAGAAGAGCAGTTGTACCGAGAGGAATTGAGGGAGTGCAGACGGTCCATCCCTGAAGCCCGGGGCATGCACGAGGACTGCAGCAGCAGCAGCCGTGCACGGCAGCTCAGCCTTGGCAGCGGGCACAGAGCCGCGGCAGAACCGGGTGATGCTGGAGAGCCAGATGGGTGAGCCTGTCAGATCAAAGATGATGTGTACCGAGGGTGGCAGACTTGGCAGGTCCGCTCACCACAGGTCCTTCTCCCTGCACACCCTGTCTACAGCTGAAGTTTGTGGCTGGATTCAATCTGGAGCTTAGAGAAGTAGATATTGAATAATGCAGCCTGGTTTGGAGCCAGAGCCCGTGCTGACTGGAACAGGAGCAGCCACCGTGCACAGAGCAGAAGATTCAATGGGTACGATACGGACCTGGCACTGTTTTTTCCTGAATTTCTAGAACTGCATCCTACCCTTTCCAGTGTGGCTTTGGGCTTGTTGATGCAGAGCAGAAAAGCCCAAATATGCAGTCAAAGTAGCTGTCTCAGAATAGCTATTTCTCATTATCTCTCCATGCGGCCACTCTTATTCAGCAGTAAGAGGTCCTTTGTGTGGTTTAGCTTAATCCGCTTTGGAAACGGATTAAGCTAAATCTCACAAAGAAACTCTTAGTGCTGAATAACAGTGTCCACACGGAGAGATAATTCGAAATAGTTGTTCTGCATTTTTCAATTCACACTTGAGCCCTTGCACAAAAACTTCCTCATGCAGACGAGCCCACTTGAATAGGAACCTCCTATTTTCTGTTTAAACAAGGTCTGTTTACTGTGTCCAGGTGCTGTAGTAAAGAAAGCAGCACGTATTTATCATTAAAAAGAAAGGAAGGAAGCTGACATTGCTAGGCTCAGGATTATTTGTTTGCCAAGTTGCTCAAGCCCAGGTTTATTGCTCTTCTGCCCAGCTCATGCGGTTTGGTATTAGATTACTTATGGGACACTTCACTTTCTGGACTGTATAGACATCTGTACTCTCTCTTATGGAAGAACCTGGAGCTGCCTAGTAAGCAACTGCATAAAGAGAAGGAAGGATGCTTTCTCCTCTGTCCTGTGCAGGCCTGTCTGGCAAGGGAAGACCCATTTTGGAAAACCTTTGGTGAGTTAGAGGTGTTGCAGAAAAAAAGGAGTGATGCCTTTGTAAAACAATCTCCCATTCCTGATCTCTCCCAAAGCAACGTTCTGTGCCTTATTTCACAAAACAAAGCTAGAACTACTTGACAAACAGACTTTGGTTTGGAATATGCAGTGGGCTGGCAGCAGGGGTCTTGTTCCAGGGGACTTGCCTTGAAGCTTCACTTGTACCTGACAGATACTGGTGAACAAAATCATTCAACACTTTTTGAGATGGGGAAGCATTGCTCACTCCTCTGTTTTATAGCTGCTGCCAGAAAGTTGTTAAGTAAATTTTCCAAGCTGCTTTTCAGAAACTGATGATTTCTACATCTGTGCTTTAGAGGCTTGCCCCACAGGAAAGCGGGGAAAAAAAAAAAAAAAAAGAAAAAAATGAAAGAAAGAAACTAAAGCAGTTTTTGAAATCTAAACCTAAAATCCTAACATCCATCAGACCTTAGAGGAAAGTTACTTTTGGCGCTATCAGGACCCTGCATATCCATTAGTGCTCGAGTCGGATGTTCCTTACATCTTATCTCTTAGAATTAGTGTGTTTTCAGGGTCTGAACCAGTCCTTCCTCTTCCACAAGTGGTAGCTCTGCAGCCAGGCTGACCTAGGTGGGAATTATTTATCTGTAGTGAGTGATGGGCTGGTACAGGGCCCTGGGCACATGTGGTTTGAACCTCTGTGTGTGTATACAAGAGGAATGATGCTTTCTTGCTTGCCTGTCTGATGGAATTGTGAAGTAAGCAAATCCTTGGGTTTGGGTTTTTTTGTTTTTGTTGTGTTTGGTTTTTTTTTTTTTTTTTTTTTTTTTTTTTGTTTTTGCAGCCCTATCCGCCGACCTTCTTCTTGATGCAAATTAAGGACCTGGTGGTGCCCCTGGGCCTTGCAGTGTTAGCCTGCAGAGAGAGGTGGGTCTGTGCTAGTTTCCTAGGAGAGGCGAGCGGTTCTCTGACACGTGTTTTTCCTGTTGGCAAGACTCAAAGACTTCTCAACTACTATTACTGTGGAAACTAGCTTCCCCTTCCTTTTTATTTTTCAGGCCTTGATTCAAGAAATCATTAAACGTGAGCTGATGTCCATCCATGTTCAGGACAATACCTAAGTGTCTCCTCAAACTATTGTCTTGGATAATGACAGTTTTCTGAATTGGGGCACTGGAAATGAGCATTTATGTAAAATACGGCTCCTTACTCAGAGGTGGTCTTGGCCTCTGCCTGTCCCCCAGCTAGCAAATACTGAGAAAGGAAAGGGAAAGAGAGAAGGAATAGTGTGTCCTGAGTTCTCCTCCTCTGGAGCTTGTCCTTGTGCTGGTGTATTCCTTGCCAAGGCTAAGGCTGTTGAAAAAAGACACTGCGAAGGAGGCTTTTGGTCTCCTGTTGCTCAGCTGCTTGCTGGGAAATGCACATCTCCCTGGTCTCCTCCTCTGGCTGGAACGAGAGTGTCTGGAAAGAGGGAAGTCAAAACAACAATTTTTTGCCCTGTTTTATGCCTACAGAGGTCTGCAATGTCAATACAGTGTGTTATGGGGTGTCACTACCCTCTAACCGGGATGTAGTATTTTATGGAGGAAAGCAGAGTGAAGTGACCTGAAAGCCTTCAGACTTTTCTCGGTGTGCGTTAGCAGCTGCGAACGCTTCTCCTGCCAAGAAGCTGCATGGAAGCAGCATCATTAGAAAACCCCAAATGGCTGCGGCACATAGAGCTTTCCCTGGTAGCAGAACTTCTGTTACTGCATGTTGGGCATGTCTACTTGTTAATTAATATGAAGCAACCAAGAGTTTGGATTGCTAAAGCCGAAGCTGCTTCATGTTGAGTGCCTACTCTGATGCTTCTCTGGCATGCTGAGTTCTTTGGAGGGAAGTCATTTACTGGACATGAAGTAACCTGCTCTTCATTAAAGGGCTGTGATGGCCAGGACAGGTTACCTTGGGATAAGCACTGGTGTGAGTCTGCGGCATGACGGTTGCTCCACAATTGCTGCCTGAGGGGTAAATGTGAGGTAGCAGATGCCATTTGGACACAAGGTGAAGTTTGCTTGCGTCTGTGTCCAGATCTATGCGTGTGGCCAGGCAGTTACAGAGGTGCTGTAAGACCTTGGTGAAGCTCACCCTGCAGTAACTTGTTCTACACATCATGCCCAGAGCATGTCCAAGGAGCATCTGCTCACATGGTAGATGGACTGTTAAGCTCCATTCCTGTGTAGGCGATCATTTGGCCACCTCAGATCACTGCGCTGAGGAATCTATGTGATGAACAAATGGTGATAAAATGTGAGGAAGCAGCCCCAGCACTGATGGGAGGAGAACCACCAAAGAGCTGGTGCCACGTTCGCTTTCTGGCTGACTGAGTTGCTCCTTATCTGGGCACCAAGCTGGGTTCATGGCTTAAGCGTTATATTATCATCCTGCTCCCATTTGCTGGTAGTTGGAGTTGGATGTCTCAGTCTGGAGTTAGAAAATTAGGGACCCTTATCTTCCCAAGCACCACACAAGCATTGATGGTGATGTTTCCCTGTGGACATCATGTTTCATTGCTCTGATTGTGCAATGAGCAGGTCAAAGTACTGCACACAAATCAAAGATAATTTCATTGTCACTTCATTATTATCTATATTTAAGAGCATCTAACAGGAAAGCTACTTTCAGAAAAGTGGTTGTTGTCAGCTTAGATCCAGGGGAGATTGGGCTTTGCAGTGCAAGGCATAGCAGTAGTTCAATTACTGCATATGATGTGATGGGCACAATATACTCGTGTGCCTTTCCCAGAAAGGTAATGTGTTCTGCATAGCAGATAACAGAAAACCCGGGAGTAATTTATAGGTTCCCTGACTCCAGGTACACAGTCCAAACTGGTAGGCTAGCATCTCTTTGACGTTCATATTTAATAATTTGCACAATAATTTAATATTTAATACTTTTACTGGAGGGGACTAAAGACAAAAAAAAAATCACAGTTGCTCACATGTCCTTCAGCACGGGTGAGCTTTGCACTTTTTCCATTGGACATCTGTGAGATATTTAAAAAAGCAACATAGGTTTCTGACATCAAAGAGTTAATAGTAGTGACTGCGGTACAATAGCTCATTAGGACTTAAACGTGGGCTGCAAACTCAGAAATCTTGATAATTTTGGTCTATAAGGACGCTGAACTTTCAACCCTAGTTCAGCAATAATAAGTGCCTGTTAAGTAAGGCTTCCTTTTTATGAAGAGAGGGTGGATAGATGCATTTCAATGGGCTTTAAAAGTATTGCTACTCAGTTCAACGTCTGCTGGCCAAATGCATCTGGGTATGGGAGTGTATTTCAAGATCTGCATAAACAGCATAACCTTTGTGAGGTCTTAGCTAAACCTGACTGCAGTTGGAAGCAGCAATTTATTTATTTATGTATTTATTTATTTGGTATTTATTTATTTATTTGTGAGTCCTTTTATTTTGAAGTTGCTTTAAAAAAAACCCCAAAACAAACGTGCAAAAATAGTCTTGTGACAAATTAAATGAAAATGGTAGTTTCAAAAGCTTGGCTTAGAATGGAAGGTGGTAGTGTATGTTTGGGTTTCACGTGGATATGTTCATAAAAAAGTATATTAGTGCTGATTTTTGAAAGTGGGGGAAGGTGAAGCTGTGTCCCAGGATAGAGCTCAGGCTGGCAGCCCTGGCACCCTGGAGGAGAGGGGCTCAGGATCCTCCAGCCCATCCCAACTCTGCCCATAGGAATCGCAATGCACAACTAAAACTTTTTAACAGCCTCTTCTTTCACCTATAAAAGACAGTTTGGAACTCAAAACAAATCACTCGTGACTGCAAGTCACCACTTTATAAGTTGAAACTGTCCTTGCCTTGAGTTTGTAGGTCTTGATCCAGGCAGGCTTGGGTCCTATGTGACACTCAAAGTGTATGTATGTGTGTGCGTGTGTTTTACCTCGCCTCTCGGAGAGCACGAGAGACCTCCGTGAAGAGAGTGACAGGGTTTGATATAAACCAGCAGGACTGCATTGCTGCCATTATTCGACAGTAAACCCTTTCACAATGCCATATGCTGTGCATTCCAGCGCAGCAGCGGAGGGTGTGATATAGTTAAAGCACACTCGGCAAACAGGAAACGCTGGTGACCGCTGTGTGTGCTTTTCATGGAGATAAAGTATTGAGAGCGTAACGAAGAAAAAAGTGCTGGGAATGGGGGGGGTGAGGATGTCAGGGGGTGAAGGAGAGAGATGTATTTTGGGCCTGATGCTCTGGTCATTATGAAAATGCAGGCAGGAAATGCAACCGAGAAAACACTCCTTTGCTCCAAGATGTTTGTTTTATTCCATTACATCTATTTTCTAATTTGCTGCTGGGTATCAGGAGTGGGTGTGGTTTTGTCTCTCTTTCTGGTATTTTTTTTTTTTTTAATTTTCTTTTTGAAGTTCCTGCCACTCTGGCTTAGAATCCAGCTCCCTGCCCCTCTGCCCTACCCCAGTTAATAATCAAAGGCTGGTTTAAGGGTACAGTAATATATATTTCATATCCCAGCAAAATGCAAACATCAGTATTTAACATAAGCGTAGTTATTTTCCCAGCAATGGCTCTGCAAAAGGTATTGCAAAGCCTCCTCCGAGTTAGGAAGTCAAAGGGGGATGGGACCAACAGGTCCTTGGATAGGGAGAGCTCTGAATCATAAACACGCCATAGCTTTAATAAAATAAATGAAGTGGAGCCTTTTCAGCCGAGAACAGGCTGTAGTGGGGCAAGTTGGGCTTTTAACATTGGGAGTGAAAATTGACAGGCTGAGAACTGGGACATAAACAAAAATGTCAGTCCCTGGGAGTCTTGTTCACTGGACAATGTCTCAATTGTTTCCGTGATTTTTCGCAGGCAGCAGGGGATAGTGGGAGATTTAACTCTTTCCTGGCCATGCAGGCGCTGGAGGTACTCGCAGAACGAAGAAGTGGCAGAAAAGAACAATTCTTGTTTGGAAACGATAAAGCATGTCAGTGGGTGATAAGGAAAGGTCACCCTGTTCTCTGCATACTTGTCTGCTGTTCAAGTTGGACTTTCCGCTTCTTTAATTTTGTTTAGGTTTTGTTGCTTGCCTAGAAAAGGTTGTTTTTTCTTTTTTCTTTTTCTTTTGCTTGTTATCAGGAAAAAAAATTAGATAATGGGGCAGACTAGTTGGTATATAAGTAGGGGAAGTGTGTGTGGGGTTACATTTCAATTTTTGTTAGTATTTCTTCATTAAATGGCTGAGAGGCAAACTTAACTATTTTAAGGCTGTCTACATTATTTGGAATGGGCTGAGATAGGGAATGCCCTTTATTAACTGCTTTACAGTTTTGCTTAAGTGTCAAAATAAAAAGCTGTCTTCAAAGCAGGCAGAGGAGAGTCGAGGAGCTTAGTTGTCTCATCATACTTTTGCTTTATTTATTATAAAAACAAACATTGAAACCTGTTGCATGCCAAACCTACATGGGCAAGGTTCAAAAAGCTGTAACTGGTAATTCTTTACTCATCAGATTTTGAATGTGTGTTTTGTTGTGGGTGTGTGTAGGGGGGAGGGTGAGACGGCAAACCAAAGTTGCTTCTTCAGGGTGCAAAAGCTGTTGAGGTTTATTTGCAGGAAGATAAACCTGTTTTAATAAAACATGGCTCTTGCCTCAGTTGTGTGAAGTCAAAACATTTTGCAGGCTGAAAGCCAACTTGCTTGGTGTTCACTAGCCCGGTATTAAAAGTCTGGGATGTGCTGAGGTTGCTTTAACTTAATTTATAGAAGAAGAATGTCACTCATTTGGGCGTTTGGATGCACACTTGCAGCCCTGCACTTTTTCCTGCTTTCAGAATTCCTTCTGCTGCTGTCCTGCATCCTGTCCCTGCTTGCTGCTTGCGTGGAGCAGCTGAGGGCTCTCCGCTGCCTTCCTGCCGGGCAGGAAATTGCCTCCTCTGTGAACGCTTCACTCTGTAACACAGCAAAACACGTGCTCATGGGCAGCCTTCTCCCCAGATTCTTAGTCAGGAGATATGCTCTTCTGTGTGATAAGGATGGCGGAAAGTAGGCTGTTGCTCTCCAGATGCTTCCTTGTGTGTTTCATACTGATGGGAGACAGGGAGGAGGGTAAAAATAATTGCAGTGTCTTCTTTGAAAAGGCTGCCTCCAAAGAGCAGAGTGGGGTGATCAAATTGCTGCCACTTTCAGAGTGTGGCCAGGACTGGAGATACTGGTCACTGAAAACACACGCCAGATCCTCCATGCAAAATCTGGCTCTGTATGTGTTTTGAATTGATACTGCTTCAGAGATTTAGAAAACAAAAGTTGTTGACATGTCAGAGCAGTTGGTTCCCCGGGTAAGTATTATGAATAGAGCTGGATTTAATCATTTATAATTAATCATTCATGCAGCGAAATGAATTGCTCTTCCTGTTAGTTAAGGATCACTGAAGAGATCGTGATTTTTCTTGAAACTCACTTTGTTACTCATGCTCCAGTCTCAGCAATTTGCCTTGGAGATCATCCATGAGCTGTTCTTCAGAGCTGGTTGGTGTTGGAGCTCCCCTGAGCAGAGATGGAGAACATGTGATGTGTGTTTCCGTTCCCTGTGTTGAGCAGCAAATGATACTCTTTAATTAATAAAAGTTTATTTTCCATGAAGATTCTCCAGTACTTGCATAAATTTCACTATCTTGGCAGGCATCCTTACCACTGAATTTATTTGCTTGTGTAGTCACAGAAAGTGGTTAGATTTGTCAGTTAATGAATTTCTCTTATTTGTTACAGAGCACAGCGTAAAGCTAATCAAACTCGGGTTGCCCTGGTTTTGTGTGTTACATAAACACAGAAGGGAAATCATCAGCATTAGTATTTCAAAGTATTTTCTTAAGACTGTTTTGAAATTTCCACCCCTTTCTAGTCATGAATAACAGTCAACTTTGATTTGAAAGTAAACTCATTACCACTAATAACAGCCTACAAGAGGTCTCTGCTTCCCTGCTTCTCTTCTAGAGAAGCTTAACTGGTGTTCCAGGTGAAATAATGCTAACTTCAGTGCCGTTGTGGAATGGCACTGAAGTTAAATGCCTACTATACAGTTGTACAGCCCAGCTATGTATCCATTTAGTTGCCATTGGTAGTTTTCAGAGCCATCGTTTCCTAGACATCCCAGTTAGCAAACGTTTTCTAGTTAAATCAACTGGTAGGTGGAAAGAGATGGGGGCACTGAAGAGAAAATGCTCCTTGTAGATACATGCAGTGCCAAAAACCTTTCAGGCAAGCTCCAACTCAGCTGTCCAAGGTGGAAACAGCATCTTTAAGGTTGGCTTATGTTGTTAGACACCACAACAAGGTTTTGGTGAAGCATAGGCCATGTGGCATCAACTCCACATTGTCTCCCACCCTTGCTCTAGGACATGTCTGGGGGAGCCTCTGGTTCTTGAGCACTGTATGTTCTCATGTCCCTTCACTTTGGACAAGGTCTCTTGTCTCCTTCACCATGGCCCATTCAGGACATGAATCCAGCCTGTGGATATCAGGAAAGTAGCACAGCAAAGAGCAGGCCAAGCCATGCTTTTTTGGAGCTAGATGCTGCTTGCCAGTGTTCTGGAGTGAGGATGTTCTGGGTAGCGCAAGGGCTGGTTGCAGTGCTTCTCCTCTGAATATTGACCCAGTCTGGGAAGACGTAGGTGGTGTGTCAGTGAAGAGCACAGAGAAACACTCCTGTTTTTCTGCTTGGGTATTTGGAGGCATGATGGAGAACTGCCACAGATTTGGGATACTGTCAGTGAAGTGAGGCCCTCTCCCTCCCCTGTGCTGTCGACAGGAGAGCTGTACCTATCTGAAGGACCCTGTACTGCTTTGTGCTGTCTTTGCACTGGGTTAATGCTGTACTAGAAATCGCTCCTCTTTCCGTGAAGAGAGGACTTTAAGTTGCCTTTTGCTGTTTGAACGTCTTCCTAGTGAAACCTCAGGGTAAATATTTGCATTCGGTTTGGCTGTAGTCATCCCTGTGGGCTACTTCTCACCAGCATCTGCCGCACCCGCATGTGAAGGTGACTGTGGAAGTTCTAGATAATGGTACTTAGCACTTATGTAGCACTTCATGTTTCCAAAGTGCCGTACAAACCCAAGGCTCCGTATCAGTCCCTAGGGGAAGATGGAGCACAGTATTATTGCCCTCATTTATGGGCAGAAAAGCTGAGATGCAGAGAGGTTAAGTGGTTTGCCCAAGCCCACACAATGAGTCAGTGTCAGCTCTCAGATTAGCCTTGGAGTTTTCCTGGCACTTGCTGTCATTGTGCAATCAGCTGGAGTGCGTTGCCCTCGTGAGATGCTCCTTGTTGAGCTCTGGAAACTTCGTGCAAAGCCTTTTGAGATGTGCCAGGGCGATCCTGCTTGGAGACAACGCTGATTGCTTCTGTTTATTTTAACATAGTTTTGCAGGATATTTTACAAAACCTTCCAAGAGACAAAAAATTTGCCTTCAGTGTGGAAAAATCCAGACTGTAAAATACTGTTCAGCTAATGGCGGCATCTCATTGTGCTGGGAAGGCTGTGAACAACCATGTAACTCAGCATTGTGAAGCACTAATCTATAAGGTGAAGCAAAGGAACCTTTCAGTATCTCCAACTTTTCACAGCTTTTGGGGAAGGAAGGCACAGCAAGAGGCTCTAGTCTGCAGCAAACAATGGTTTGTCTACACACGGGTTTGCTCTCAAGGAGCTGCTTCATGGTAGCTCCTGTGTGAGGGTGCTTTTGTTGAAGAATGAGAGTGCCTCTGCCTCGGCTCAGCACAGAATCATTCACTTTCAAAGTAGATTAAGCTAAACTGGGAAGATGCTGTTAATCCAAAGTTGTGGGTTCTGCATCTGTATTTGATCTAGAAGAGATATTCTCCTTTAAAATTGCATTTGTGTATTCCAGAATGATTCACCTTTTTCATATGGAGACAAGGCCTCATTTCTCAAGCTGGAATTTGATTGAGATCCCCAAATTATCCAATTATTCAACTGAGATGCCAGGCAACTCCTGCCCTTTGTTAGGTGATAGAGATTTTCAGTGGGCCATAGCTGATACTCTCTCAAGGTGGGGCTGAGGGGGCAATGTCCAGAGGAGGTTATTTTTCTAGGTGCTCAGCAGTTAAACTGACTGTGGCTACTTAACAGTCTTGCTCTTATGAAATAATTTAATGAAACTGGGCTGGAGGAACACGAGGAGAAGTGTTTATGGTTCTAGAGGAGCCTATCAGAGTGGTGTCTATGGGTTTCTACTTCTCTTGATCTCCTGAAAAGCAGACCCAGAGGGCTGGCTGGACATAGGCTGTATGGCTGTGGAATGGCACAGGGGTTGCAGGGCTATGGTTCAGCAGGAACGCCCGTGTGTCAATGGGAAACCACAGCACATGGTGTGGAGCTGGTGCTGGCTAGGGAGCTGCAAAGAAAATGAGTCTGTGGTAGGCATTAGACAATACGACAGAGTTCATGCTGATCTTAGTTTCATGTGGTGAGGTCTGTTTGGATTAAAATGTACAAGCCAAAGTTTGGGGTTTGTTTTTCTTTTTTATTGCCACCTCTGCCATTAGCTTGTTCAGTGTCTTGCAGCCACTCATTTATCTTTCTTCCCCTAAGAAAGCAGGAATAGCCTTCTTGCACACATGCTGTACAGTTGAATATGCACATGTAGGCTAACTTCTGGGCTTTACACCAAACCCATATACCTTGTTGAGTCACTGCATTTGTTTTGCAGGCTTTTAAGTTTCCACTTCAGTGGTGGAAAGATGCCCTTTCTTAGCTGGTCCTCCACAAATACTGTATTATGGTGGAAGGAGACCCAGCAGCCTGCCCAGGGCAATAGAGCAAGCTACAAGAAAGCATTTTGTTCCTGAGCCTAGGTGAGCAGTGGCTTGGGTAATGCCACCTCTTTGGCTGAATCAAAATCATAAGGATGAAGACTGATCATGCTTTTTTTGCTGGGACTTCTCCAGCACTATCCTTCCCTTCACCCCCCTGCCCTGTGGCTTGTTTGTGTGATACTGCATGGGGCAAAGGCACTGTAGGTTATTGTGCTGTGTGTTCAGCTTTCTTGGGCAGCAATCACAGATGTACTTCTGTGCTCTGAACTGTTACCCATGGCGAAGTATGTCATAAGGTGCTCAGAGATGTTGCCCCTTCCCCCACCACCCACACGCCAAAATAAATATCTAATATTAAAGGCAAGGTACAGAAGCCAGCTGGATTGTACAAAAGGTCCTGTCTCCCTTCTGTTGGTGTTGTGTTGTTTGCTTTTTTAATGTAATTTTCCTGATGGACTGAGTGACCATCTACAGTAGAATGGAAGGAAGAGATTTTGGTATTTATTTGAGTGGTAGCATGTTCCTTCTTTATAATACAGGATTTTTTTATTTGCTTTGGGTTTTTTGTTTATCTGCTCATTTGGCTTTACCCCCTCCCCTCTCCTTCCCTTCCCTTCTGCTTTCACAAATGAAGGAGACAAGAAATTGTGTGCATGTGTGTGTGGTGCCCTGCCAGGCAGAGAAACTAAGCAGACAGCCTCTATTGCTTTTGCTCTTGCATCTCTAACTTAATTATTGGGGAGGCAAGGGGTGTGTTGTGTTTAATGTACTCCATGCTTCCAAAACTCTGCACTCTTGCATGCTAGGGGCTGACCACTGGCACGGGCTTTCATTGATATCTTTTATTTACCCTGCCCTACGGAATTACTGCTTTTGGTTCAGGGGCTTCTTTGTAACAGAATTCCTTTATTTTTATTTTTATAATTGCTTCTGGAGCTGCAGAAGCGCATGTCAAAAATCATCTCAATGTCACTAGTCTTTAGTTCAACAAGAACGCTATAGAAACGAAAGGTTCTGTCATCCATCAGATTTTCTGTTCCATTTGTTGAAGATGAAAGGCGAGTGAATTTAGTGTTCACTTTCTTCTCCTTCTGACAGTTATTGATCCTTGCTGGAACTCTGCAATTCGCGCTCGGAGCCAGCCCTGACACAGGGAATCCCCAATTCATTATGGGTGTGCTCACTAGCGCCGCAGCCGTGCAGCTGAGTTGCCCTTCCAATTTCAAAGACGTTTGTTATTTTTCAGCTGCACCTTGTGAGTTGGGATTTTTCTCCAGCCCAGCCACCTCCGCCTTCTCACCCCTTTTGCCTTAAGTGACTTTTAATCTGGAAGCTGTTAATGTTTGAGAAACAGCTGTTATGGTAAGGGTGGTAGAGTGGTTTCAGAGGCTTGCTTGATTGGTGCAAAATAGGAAACGGCCGAGTCTTTTTCTTTGAGACAACAGGGTGTAGGAGGGAGAGAACCTGCAACGTATTGGTTTGTAACTGAATTTTATGGTCCTTGGGGATGAAAGATAGTCAGGTTAGAAACAGCCCCTCTGTTAAAAGCAAGATTGTGGAGTGTGTTTGTTCAATGGATTCCAACTTCAGAAATCAGGCTGGAACAATAGAAGAGTCAATGTAATGGTTGGAAGCATTACAGTCTTCCATGTCCATTCCCTCTATAGCCTTTAGTTGAAGTTATGACTGGATGGACAGATACTGATGGGTTTTGCCCTGAGGTGCCCAAATGCAAGCCCAACACATCATGTTGCAGACTGGAGCTGACTTTAACTTGGCTGGCATGGTGCAAAAGCCTAAATAACACACTGAGCCGTATCCTGCTACTTGGTCATCTCCTGTGTGCAATGTCACCTGCACAGAGGTATCCGTCTTATAGAAACAGATTTGTAGCACTTGATGCTTTTCCAGCATCTCCTATGCCTCAGTGTGGTACCCTCTCTTTTGTGAGTGAGGATGGTGAAGTCTTACACAGAAATTTTCATGAAGCTTTTCCTGGTTTAATGTCAATGAGAGCCTTTTAGTGAAGGTGCAGTGAAGATGCAATCTCTGCTTATCCCCTGCTGAGCAAGAGCAAACTCTATAGCTCTGCCTTTTGTTTGTGTAAGTGTTTTTGAAGTCCATCCCTCTGTCCTCTGTAACCAGGTAGGGACATGTCACTCTTGTTGTCTTGGTCCTCCCTTTTCTCTAAGCTCCTTTGTTCCCAGGGTTTAGTTAACCCTTGGTCAACAAAACACATCCCCTACATTCTCGAAAACTTAGGTAGGGAAACAGCCTCTTTCTAAAGAGACAAGATCTACCTGATGTGCTGTGGGTCATGGCTTATCACCTTAGGGCTCAGCTTGGAGCTTGCTATGGGAGGAGAGGGATGTTGGACTGGAGAGTGCGGAGCTGGCAGTAATCAGGCTTCCCCCAGCTGGTTGCAGGCTTTGCAGGAGGTTGGCAGGGCCTTAAAAAAACCAAGGAGTTTCACATCTGCTTTTGTTTATCCTTTTTTTGCTGCGGGCAAGGCTGAAAACTTAATAAATTGCATGAAACCTAAGGAAGCATGAATATAAAACTATTAGATAAATTACAGAAGCCTGCCTACCTGTAACATTTTTCATAACATAAATGGTACGTGTGTATTATTTCTCCATAAAGAACCCACATGGCCCAGCTCCTCACTGAACCTCTCTTGTTTAAACATTCCTGCATTCTTACTGCTTCTGCTCCTCAACTTCCACCGCTGACTCCTCCCAAATTTTAACATCATTCTTCGGTGGCAGATATTTAACGCACCAAGGGCTCTGAAGATGTGATGATGTTTTTTCGAAGGATATTTATAAAGTGTTTTTTAAGTATTTTGGAGGCTCATCTCTGAAGGAGCAGATGAAAGGAAAATCCTTGTAATGCTAGTAGCATATGCACGCTGTACAAAGAACATCTCAAATACTTCGCTTAATATGTGCCTGTATTTTCTCTAATGTTCTCACCATTTTTTTCAGCCCAGCTCTCCCGGCAGGGGCAGGGATGAAAGGGGAATTGCAAGAGAGAAACAATAAACTTGTAAAACAGACACCTTGGTAAGAGATACTGTAGCCTCAAATATTTGCAGTTCCTTTGTGAAAGAATTGGCATTGCACATTAACCTTAATATAAGTGTAATATAGCATGTATCTGAAGGCAGAATCGAAGAATATGAATATCTGCGGCTAATGGTCTTTGAATAAATTCAATACAATTGTCTGGCAGTTATTAGCAGAATGTGTGAATCGGGGGCTATGCAACGCTGTATACTTTGAAGACCTTGAACTATTTCTACCAGTTAAGAGCTGTTAGATAGAAACCACTGAAAATTAGGTTCATTCAGTTATTGTACAATATAGGGAGCTGTTCTGGCAAAAAGCATTCTCTGCTAGCATTGAGGCAAAATTAATTCTTCTGTTCTTCTCTTGTGAATTGCAGATCGCATCTGACTGAGGTCAGATAACTTGGCTCCTGTACATGCACATGTGCCACCCATACATACGTGTGGGAGATCTATGTCTGGATGTAAATGTTGCCATATAATTTGTGTAGCTCTCGTGGCCAGTGTGGGCAGGTCACGCCACCCGGGCTCTCTCCAGTCACTGACTGACCCTGCACAAGTGTGTGTTGCCTGCTCCAAAACATTAGTAATGCTGCATTAGATTGGATGTAATTTGGGCTTCTACAAAAATAACCGGTGCCTGTATTATGCGGAATATCAAGCCAAATATTTGTGATGGTTTTTCCTTACTTTATTATCAATCCTGTGGGCGTGATGGATGGAAAGCATGAGAGAGAATGAGAAGGAAAACAAAAGACTAGCAGTGCTTGGCCTCTTGTATGCTGAACGTCACAGTTCAGTGCAAGCCAATGCAGAATCACGTTGCTTTCTCTGGTATGGCATCTGGGCTAATTTGTCTCACTAATTACACTGGGTGTAGAACTATGCTGATGCCATTAACAGTATCCATGACCCAGGCTGGTATCCCTACCTAGGTTTTATGGTGCCTTGTAAGCATCTGAGCTTTCCTAGAGCTGGTGACTTGGTGAGACTGGCAAAGCGTAGAGGTCTCTGTAGACTAGTACAGTGATATGCTGTTAGTGAACTTACAGGGGCAATGTACACTTTATCTAATTTTTTAGAGAAGATAGGTGAGTTATTCAGCAATGTCTGCTAATACCAAGTGTGTGTAAGACTAGCTGATAAACTGCCTGATTCCCTACAGTCAACAAAGAACACCCAGGTCTTCATAGAGGCTTTATAGGCTCTATTTAGCAAAGATGTCATGGGTAAGGCATGAAAAGCGGGTGATGCAAGTTAGCACCTCTGGGAACTGGGCTGGGGGAGTTAAAGAGTGACAGGTACTAGGGGAGGGGTAGAGTCATGAAGGATTTTCCAGTTTATACTGAAAATTGGAGCAGAATGAATTGGAGGGGAACAATCTGGCTTCAGATGTGATTGATCTTTCTAGTGTGTACAAAAAAAATGGCAGGAACCTGGATGAAATAATGTATTGGGATTCTTAGGTAACTCCTTAAATTAAGGAAGTCAAGAAGTTGGATCTGGTGGCAATAAGATTGGTAAGCTGTTGATTCCACTGACTCCTTCTATGTCCTTTTCCTTTGTTTATTTTCCCTATCTACCCCAAATACTGTTTGGAATAACATCACTATTGTAGTGAAAGTAGACACCATACACTGAAGAAGAAGCAGTCAGATTGAGCTTCCTGGCAGGGATGGTGGGAATGCAAATATTAGTGCATGATTTGAAAAGTCTGGTACTCTTGGAGTGGAGGGGAATTTCACCACAAAGCTAGCTTGTCCATTTTCCAATTGGGTCTATAGACAATAGATCCCACAACCCCATGTGGTCTCTGGAATGTTATAAGATTTCATAGTTGTGGTCACTTCTGATTTGCCATGCAGACTGATGAGGGAAAGAGGTTGGGTCCCTGCCTTGAAGTGTTTAAAATGGAACTGCTCATCCCTGGTGAAACCATTCCAGTAAACATAGTCTCAGAGTTCTGCAGGATGTGAACCCGGAGCAGTGGCTGGTGGCCCTGGTGTTTGTAGCTGCAGAAGACACTGTCACTAGAGCATCATCAATACTAAAACCTTCATGTAGTTGCTTTACCCCGAAGTCTTTTCACAGCATGTGTGAGTTTCAGTATAAAAAAATCTAGGATGGATTCCTGGAAGAAACTGGAATTTCTGGGTGTTGCAAAGTCCTTATTAGGAAATTGGAAAGATATACTGATGAGTGTGACTGTTTAAAATCAGATAATACAAGAGTTCCCACCATTCTTCTCCTTCTGGAAGGATTGTTTGTCAACTAAGTTGGTGTTTCAAATTAGAATGCAAATGGAAAATAACAAATAAGCAAATTCTTTGCTTGAGTTTTGGGCATTTACAATATTTTAAAAAAATATGATTGTGTAACCTCTGTTTGAACTGATACAAATCTGTCAGTAGGTACTGGGGTCAGATTTTCTGTTTCTGCTTTCCAAGGTCCATCAGTGAATCTGGACTAAACTCCTTTTCTGAATGTGTCATAGCAGCATTATATTTATTTCAATCTTTTTTTTCCCCCCATGTATTGTGACCTGGCATAGAATTACAGCCTAGTTTTGTTATCAAGAGAATGCAGCAATACCAGGCCTGTATCATGCTGCTCGGATGTGGTACCTCACCATTTTGGGGCGATGAGAAGTCCTGCTAGTGTGAGCATGCTCACACACTGCAGCTGAGAACCTTAAATAACTTTTGTTTATATGAAGACACTAAGACAGATTTGTGTAAATACTATTTGGGACTAAATGTTTTAATGCCCCAAATTAGAGTATGTTGTAATCAGTCTGACACAACCCTAGCAGAACAAAATCCCTTGCATGAGTCTTGTTCAATTTCTAACAAAGTTCTTAAAGAGTTTTTGTATCAGTAATTGTGAAATTCTGGAGTAATGGTTAAATGGCCAAGGAGCATCAGTCCCATTTTGTAGCCCATGATAGTTATTCTCGTACTCTTTTTCCTATGGTGAGACCATGTAAGACATTAAAGTTCTGGTGGATCTGGTATTTTTATGTCCTTCATGATTGTGGGATCTCTGCCGGGCTGTTGGTTTGCAGCTTTATTGCAGACCAGTTAGCAGAATGGAAGATAGAGGATACCTTCCTTAGCTGGGGTGTTAGCAAGTCATGGACAATGTTATCTTCAGTCTATTTGTGTGTGGTGTTCCCCTAATAAGCAGACTCCTTGAAGCATGACCTAGGGAGCTTTGGAAAGCATCTCAGATGGAAATTCCAGACAGTTATTTTGCACTTGTTAGCAGCTTTTATCCAGAAGCTTTAATAACATCACTGCAAAGTGTTGTTTAACAACTGACTTCTTTGACAACCATTGCTCTATTGGTAATGAGGGAGTTTCTCTTAAGAAAGTGCTGCAAAAAAAAAAAAAAAAATCAAGGAAAGGGGGTCCCATTTGGGGTAAATTGCTTTCATACAACTTTTCTTTAATAGGGGCCTGAGTTTGTACAACAGATGGATTAGCAGATGAGGTTCCTTCTTACATCTCCAGTATTTCTTAAAAGAGGTTCTTGACTCAGCCATCTATCCCCAAAAGAGTCCATTCTCCTTTCTGTAAATTTTGCACACTAATGACAGAGATGAGTAAAGAAAAATAACCTGTCCAGCTGCAAGGTTTCTAACACAGCCATTAGGTTTCAGACAAGCAAATGTTGGAGAGAAAAAATTGCTCTCCAGCAACTGTAATGAAGCAAAGAGCTCCAAATACCTATAGCAATATGTCAGTATTTTGAAATAACGTTGCATCACGTTTTACCTGAAACTTCATTAATGATAGCATAGATGGCCTCTTTATCTTGCCAGCATCTGCCCTATTACTGGTTGAGACTAAGAGCCAGGCATGTGGAGTAATTCTGTTGAAATAGTTGTTTTTGTGTTTTATGCAACTGACAACCAAATCTGGCCTCTGGAATTTAGACTCAAGCAACTAAATTAATTTTGAGCTCACTGTGGGGTTTGTTCTCCTGTAATACAACAAAGGCAAGCTGCTAAAGGCAGCCTAGAGTAAAACCACCTTACGTTCAGCTGAGTATCCATCAGTACTGAAGCATTTCTCATGCTCTAGCTCAGGGTCACATTTCACAGAATCGTAGAATGATTTGAGTTGGAAGGGACCTAAAAGGTCACCCAGCTTCAACCCTCTGCCATGGGCAGGGGCACCTCCCCCTGGATCAGGTTGCTCATTTACCTCTGTTTGGTCAGTGATGGAAGAAGCTGAGACTCTGGGCCAGGGGCGACCTACTTGTCATCTGTTGACTTATGACCATGAGTGACCTGTTCTTAATCAGGTTGTAATATGGGAAGCAAGGATGATTAAGGAATAGCCTATTGGTGGTGCACTGACCTTCTCCCTGTAGGACCCTTGTCTTTTGTCAGAAAATGCAGAAAGGTTAAAAACTGCTTCTCTGTGTCCACACTGATTGTTGTGTTTGAATGCTGGGATTGACACCTCACTAAAGTTCAGTTGTCACGTGGAAGTTTTAGATGGCCAAATATCCCTCAGACATTAGCCTCTCCCAAGTAGATGAAAAGAGTGCCAAGGCAGATGATGCTTCACTCCAGGATGCTGACAATGTCTGCTGTTTTATCTACTGATGCTTTACAGCTTCCAGAATATTGAAAAGGAACCAGAGGAACTGATGCATCCTGGAAAATGCTGAGTGAGCATAGAAATACATTTTTACAATTGCCAGAAAATGAAGAGTGCCAAAGCCCATTGAGAGGTTTCACATCAGTGACAGGAGCTCTGCTGGGTCTCTGCTGTTTGGTATCAACTGGGGAAATCATTCTGGTGGCGTTAGAGTTGTTGATTCCAGTCTACTCTTTCTTGGTCATGTGCTTGGAACTGGTCCCTAACCAGTGCTGTTGCACCACTTCACCACCTGAGTCATGGATGTTTAATGCAAATTCTGTAGATGGCAGGCAGCCCGTTGTTTAAAGAAACAATTCCCTCCTTCACACAGCCACCTGAATCCAGCTTATGTGAGACTTCATCAATGCTCAGCTTTTATTTTGTTAGCCAATGTTGTGTTCCTGTTAGGTTTTTCAGTAGTTTTTTCAGAAGAGCTTGATATATGCAGGTTGTGGGTCCAAGGTGGGGCAAAAGAAAACATCACCTTGTTCTGTGTGGGCTATCCAGGGATGGAGAAAAATAAAAGACTAATAAGCGGTGCTGTGTCTGCCTTCCCGGGGACTTAAATGGGCACAAGGGAATCATAGAATCATAGAACAACCAGGTTGGAAGGGACCCATCGGACCTTCTAGTCCAACCATTCCTATCTAACACTAAACCATGCCCCTCAAGACCTCATCCACCCGTGCCTTAAACACCTCCGGGGAAGGTGAATCAACCACCTCTCTGGGCAGCCTGTTCCAATGCCCAATGACCCTCTCTGTGAAAAACCTCCTCCTAATCTCCTGCAAAACGCATAGTGTTGGAGCAAAACATGTGTTTTCTCTTTGCTTGTGATCTGAATATGCTAAGGTTTATGTATTATGCTTTGCTCAGGAACTTCTATGTACTTATAGTTGACATCAAACTTGTGTCTTCCCCTGTCATCACACATAAGGGTTCAGAAGCATGAAATCCTCTCTCTTCTCCTCCTGTAGGGAATATTCATTTAGCCTAGGATGACAACTCTCCTTCCCTTTCTGCCTGAGTAATTTCTACATTCTCCTGATGAGGCTGTTGTTGTCTTTGCTGAAGAGACCCTTCCAACTCTGTCCCTGTGCTTGCATCCCTCCTCCTGTGCCATCCTTAGTTGGAGCTGTGGGAGATAGTCTAGACTGAACCAAACAAGTCTTCTTTTCCTCTTTCCACCAACCTATCTCATCTATGCCAAATTCTTAAATCGTCTAGGGGTATCTTTTTCAGCATTTAGAAGTATATAGAAGTATCTTTCTAAAAGCTTGCTCTCTTAATTTCCTTCTTTGGTCACTGCTGTCTGTTGGGTTACCTCTTATAGTGTATTGCTTGAAGTCTTCTGGTCAGTCTACCTTCTTCTGGGTGTTCATGACTCCTTTGGGTGCTGCTCAGTTACATAGTGCTTACAGTCATGGGAAGATGGCATGAGTTGTGCACTTGTTTGCAAGCCCTGAGTGAGTCTCCCAAACCTTTTCTGTTTGGAGCATGAAGACCTGCAGTCAGTGTACTGCGCAGCTGCAGAGGAGATAAATCCATTTGAGGGATTCAATGTTTGCTTCCTGGAGGTGGAATTGAAAGCTCAGATTTACTGTGATGACATAATGATTAAAGGAGGTGGTCTATACATCTCTGTTTCTAGTGTGACATTATTGACAGCATTCAAGTTCACTGGTTTTCTCGAGCAAATACATGATGTGTTTGCTAGACTGTCCCCATGTGCTCAGAACGTCTCCTTGTCAGAGAAGTTGATGGTGTTTTGGACTTTGACTGTGACCTGGCAACATTCAGAGATGGACAGCAAAGATCAGCATCTTTAGAGTGACTAGTGTGGGCTGTCCTGTGGCTGTCCTTGTCAGGCACTGCCTTGCTCTGAAGATGGACATGGGTTGTTAGTATTTATAAGCCTGTAGCTTCTTGTTTGAACTGAAGACTTCGCGGTTTTCTAGGAGTCCAGTTTTGAAATCCAACCTCTGTGTTGTTCTGATGCTGAGCTTGTAACTTCAACAGTAGTAGCTGGAGATATGTTTGTGATTTACAGATGTGCACTTAGAATTTCAAGTTAATGCTACTAGTCATAAATAGCAAAATAATTTGCCCACACTGTACTCAATTAAATGTACAGAAACTTTTCTTTATCAAGACTGACTATTTCCATTGGTGCCATGTGCTCACGTTGCACGGACGCAAGTGTGAACGTGTGTCATAGACTCAGATCTAGAAGTTATAACATAATTTCAATGCCAGTAACAGTCTCAGGATACTGGATTGTGCTGGCTTTAGATGTTGTTGTGGTCATATTTTGTCCCCTCACTGTTTTGTGAAGCTTTGGCATGTGTTCAGAGGTGTTTTTCTTTTTCCCCCTAGCTCGTCCCTCTCTATTTTGATGTCTGCTGCCCCCAGAGTTCCCCCCTCCAATAAATCATAAACTCCTTCCTGAATCAGATATCTAATTTAGATTATTCCAGACACCTCTATGTACTAGAGGGTATTCAACAAACACATATGCTGTTTCATTCCATATGACGTTCCTAATATTTTTGAGATCTTACTGCATTATTAGTCTCTCCTACTGAATGGAAAGAGTGATTTCCTTTTTAATTCTGGCTCTAAATCCTGTTCAGATAATGACATTCCCAAGGTATTAAAAGCCAAGCTATCCCAGCACCAAGCTTTGGGATACCCACGAGGATACACTGTAAGATACCCATGTAGGATACACCTAACATATGCTTAGCTTGTGCATTTTAGCCATATGACAGTGTTCTTAGCCAAGTCAATTTTCTGTTCATTGTTTTAATTACCATTCTGTGAGACACTGTTTCATGTGTTGTGCTAAATTTCCAAGTGTCTGTTCTTTGTTACAGTGCTGTTCTCATCTGTTAAATAGGCAATTTCTTTGGGTAGCAACACCAGAAATGAAATTATTTGAGCTTGACTGGGGCAGCAAGATTCTTGACAGCGATGCAGCTTGGTTTGGCCCATCTCTCTGGAAGGGTGAATGAAACTGCTTACACATCGCACTTCATTTACAGTGCTAGTGGTCTTGTGTGGAGTGGTAGGGGGGAAGAGGGAGTGCCCTTCCAAGGCACAGGAAAATGAATGTGTTGTCTCTACTGCAACCCACAGGCAGAGATAGTGGCTGCAGTCTGCTCACACCCTTCTGAAAGACGTTGATCTGCTTTGTTGCAGCCCCCACCGTCCTTCTGTTGAGGGTTTCTACTGCACTGCCTGGCTGGGGAAAACACGCTTTTCTCAGCAGATCTGTGGTGGGTCAGCATGCCCAGTCTGTATTGGAAATATGAATTTGTACATCAACCTGACTGTCCTTGTAGGCTCTTCCGTCCTTTCTGCTGGGACATGGTTGAAGTCCCAACCTCCTTGCTCTGGCTTTGGTATGATGTTACGCCAATGGGTGCAAGCTCACTACTTCCACTGAAGCATGAACATTTCCTGCTTTTTCCCTATCCTGGCTTTTTGCCTGTCACTGTGGATGTATGGATTCAGTTCCTCTGACAAAATCTTCAGGAGTGGTGGCCTTCACAGCTAATGTAGTGGCTCTTCAGTGGCTTTATTCCTATGTACTGCAAACAGGGATTTATATTTTTCAGTATAAACTTACTGCTGTAGTTTAAACACTAGACTGTCCTCTCCTGTTTATTAAACATTGTCAACGGTTGTGGGATACGCTTCTGCTTTCTGCTAACCACTGTCAGTGGTGTTCTGGCTTCTCCTGTTTTCCCCCATGGAGCTCATTTTGGCAGAATTTCACACGGCAAAGTACAGAATCTGGGAGACTTGTTTCTAAGGGGATGTCAAAAGACACTTAACTGGAATGCCTCCACGATAGCCACAAACTGGAGCAGATAGATCTGACACCTGAGTAGGTTACCTGAGTGGGTAACTTTGCTTCATTTTCCTGTCTTTTGTCCACCTTCCTTTTGGAAAACTTGTATGTTGTGTCCCATCCCATTGTGTCTGTCCTGTTGCCCCCTCAACCCACTTTTTTTTCTGGTGTTATTAATTTTAGAGAAGTTTTATGGTGCACTTCTTCACTACTTCTTCTCAAAAGCTGTTCTTAAAAATGAAAAAGAAAAAACTCAAGGCCTTTCCTTCATACTCCTTTAAGTAATCATTTTGTGTATTACCCAATGGTTTTAATTAAAACCCTTATTGATATGATTTTTTATAATAGCTGTGGGTTCTCTCCGCTCTGGGTGTGCTTATCTAGCCCAGTTGTAAATCACTGTGCTTGCACATTATAATAAATTGTAGTGATGCAGGGCCTTGGCGCTGCTGGAGGCTCTCCTGAGCCCGCTGGGGTCTTCATTGCATGTTTGAGACATCTCTGTTTGCTGAGTTTCCGGGATATTTGGCAGGATAGCTCTGTAAGGAGGAGCCCTCCTTCAGTAGTTTACATGGGGGAAGTTTTCTTAATGGGGTGTTGGAAGGGGGAAACAGAAGGGCAGTAATTATTCCCTTGTGTGTGATCAGCCAGAGGCAAACATCTTTGGAAAGTGAGGAATAAGGTGGTGTTGAAGTTCAAGAAGATGGGACCCCCTGGTTTTCATGCTGAGCAACAACTGCCTCTTGGAGAATGGAGGAGGGTGGGTTGCCACCCTTAAAAAGGAGGAGAGTGAGCCAGGGTACTCAGACCAGGAAAGCTGCAGTTAGGGCCATAGCTCAGCCAGATACCAAAACTGTGTTTCTGATGCAAGAAGTGAGAACTGAGGGAACATTCTTAAATACCCTGATGAATTTGGATGTAGACATCACCTTTGGAGAAGCCCTGAATACAAAATAACATCAGATCGACACATCTGATGCTGCCTTTCCCCTCTCCTCGTGCTGTGTAGCGTTACACCTACTTCAAAAGGGCATCTTTTGTTGCTTAGTAGTTCACACAGGGTATTCATCAAAAAAATTACCACCACTGCATAAGTATAATGATATAAATGTTAATAGTTTCTCATGCTGGGAAGGTTTGTAGTTCTCAGTGTAACGTGCACAAACAGTGTTTACTAGCCTGATCCTTATGGTGAAGGCCGGTTCTACCTGATTTTTTTCAAAAAGATCATCTAAAGTCATTACATTTGGAGATCTCCCCCACCACCTGTTTTCATGTCTGTAAATATGTAAGACAGGACGCTCATTCTTTGTTCTGAAGGCATGTTAAGATCAATGCCCTTGAGCATGCACCCTCTTCTGACTGTCTAAAAATTTGTTAAAGGTATAGATCTTGATTACATTCTCTTAATCCAAGCCTTTTCTTTTAACCCAGCTCTTAAAAGGAAGCGTACATGACAGTACATCACACAATATCTCAGCCCTTTCCTGACATTTCTGTGGAAGTAAATGAAAGGTGTAAATTAAAAAAAGCAAGTGTTTGTGTCTCACTTTAACCTTCTGTTATGTTAAATGGCTTTATTGAAGAGTGCTGGCAGTGTTCTCAAAAACTTGGGAAAATCCACTGTGAGCCATGCAATTAGTTGCCTTGGGAGCCGAGTATGGAGTTCATGATGTTTGATGTGAAAATTACACGGACACATCTAATTGGGTGTATTTGCACCACACAGGATACCAAATAAAGAGGTGAACTCTTTCCCCCCCCTGCCCTCCCCCCCATTCCTTGCTTTTTTTTTCTTCTTTAGTTGAAGTGTTTACCTTGAACTCTTCCCAGCTGAGATACTATTTATCTAGGCACATGGATCGATCAATAGGTGCACGTTCCCTTGTGCAGCTTTTGGAGAGCAGGGGCAAAGAGAGGCAGAAATGGCACTATGAGCCCAGAAAGAGGAGGAAAGTTGAACTTTAAGCTACTTCATGCTTTCCCATTATCATTCCTTAGTTGTGACTTGCACTGCCTATCCCAGCCCTAGAGCTCCACTCTTTCTGCAGGAGTCAATGGCTAATTTAGAGAGTCCCCGGTACCACAGGATCCATTACTCATAATTTCTTTTAGTGGTTAAGTTTTGCAATATAAACATATGAGGATGTTTTTTGCTGTGACAGTGGTCTCCAGTGCTTATCATTCTTGAAACCCTTTCTGATTTCTTGCTTTAATGTTTCTTGTTAACGGCCCTCAAAATTAAAGAAAAATGTTCTACGGACGACTAGCTGATCCCAGCTTGGTTTGTGAATGTATGTCTTAGGGTATCATTCCCTACACTAGGAGACCCGCTAACAAAACCCAGAAACCCAACTGGCACTGTGTTGCTGGGCTGATGATTGGACTGGATAATATCAGAAACCTTTTCCAACCTTAATGATTCTATGTTGGGGCTTTTTTCCTCAATATTAAATCTTGTATCATCTATTTGCGCATGTGGATATAGCTGTCTTCTTCCCCCTTTAAACTTCCAGAAACTTGAATTATGTGTTGATCTTTGAACAATTTGGTTTCATTTTCCTTTTGCTGCAAATATAGCTTCCCTCATGAATGAAGCTAAACTGTGAATGCATTTTATATCTATGTTTTTGAACAGTAATAAAGACTTAAAGTAAAACATTTTCCAGTAATTTAGTACTCTCTTCAGTGCAGTTGTGCAGTTATTAGACCACAAAGGCATTCTGCAGTTTGATGTTATTAAGAAATATATTAGCAGAAAATACTGTATTATCTTCTAATGCTAATAATCAGCTGGTAAGAATTGGAAGAGATGATGTGTAATTGGAATTCTTGTGGTTAATAAGATGTGAATTACAAAGATGTTTCCAGGAGAGAAACCTAGGTGCCATTATAAGAAACTGCTATTTGCATTTTAAAACATTAGTAGGCATAGTGATGAGATCACATTGATTTGCTTAAAATATCAATGAGGCACAATAATAGAGATTAATGAATAGCACTTTGATCCTGGAGCAACATCGCTGCCTTGCACCCTTCTTTCATTATTTACCATTCTGCCATGCAATGCCTTTTCCTGACCTCTGCCAAAAAACTCTACCATACTTTGTCTCTAAAACATTGCTGTAGCAGGATGATACATACTGAAACGGTAATTCAGACCACTGGCTTTCTACTGGGTACCTTTCTCCTGGCCATGGCTGGCACGGTGTACCAGATATGGTGTACAACTAGTCTCCTTTCTAGCAAAGGGACAGATATAACAAGCATTTAAGGACATGGATAACTTCTTAAGTGCAGGGTTTTGCAGATTAGAACCCACCCTGCATGTGTGTCTGTGTGGGGTACCACCAGTGGAGAGTGTCTTTTCCTGAGCCACCTGCAGATAGGTTATACCACTAAATTGCAGCCTTTGCTTACCCTTTTACTGCTGCATTTTGCGTAGGTGTTGTTAAAGGCTGTAAAATCATTGACTTACGGGATTTTGTCATTGACCTCTGCATCAGTGAATTCCACAGGTTGATTGCTTGCCTTTTACAATAAGGGGAGTGAGAGATATGGGTTTGGCCTCTTACAGGGAGCCTCCCTGTTTCCAGCCTAAATTTGGCCTTTACAAACCTAGTCATACTCAGACTTGATAAATGTGATTTTCTTCTGGAAGCTCAGAGTCTTCAAACGAGACCAAGTGTAGAAGGCTGTGAGAGGGTAACATGTAATGAGGAGGTCTTGCTTTTGCAGAACCAGTGCTTGCTAGGAAACTCGGAAACTATCTCCTAAATTCTTAAATTGGCTTTAATCTGTTGGTTTTGGCAGGGACTGGTGCCTTTGGGTTGGGGAGTTTGCTGAGAGAGCAGACAGCGTTAGAAGTGGTTTCTCTGAGTGTTATGGGCTCCCTGTAGAGATGGTTGCAAGTTCACCACACGATACAGCATAGTAGTGCATGAGAAGTGGAGGCAGGACCCAGGTAAGGTTGAATGACTTGTGGAGGAGGACAACAGTGAGAACTGAGTGAAGAGCATTGGGTATGGAGGTAAGGAGGTCCCGAGAGCCTAAAGGAAGCTTGCCATGTCTCTCCTGTGTGCCCGTCACAGATGGTTTAAAATGCTGGTAACTGCAAAAGATCTGCTGTAGGCAAAAAAGAAATCTATGTGAGAAAATGGGAAGTGAGCAGAGGCAAAAACTCCATATTTGTGCAGTTGCAAGGTTTTCTGGGACTTGGTAATGTCTTGAGAATCCAGCTAAATTCCTAGGCAAGCAAGCAGCAATTAATTTTTGATAACTGAAAGTGTGTATTTTTATTATCACCTCTTACTATCAGATACTTAGGTTTAGTTGCATAGTTGTGCAGATGCTAGGGAGCAGTCTAACTGAAGGATGCAATTACAACTATTTAAACTAGCTCAGCCAGAGGTACTGTTGGAAGAGGTAACTCTTGCCCTCTGCCTTGTACTTGGGCTTAGGTGAATCAAATTGGAGAACTGGGCTGTTAAAACATATTTTTGAACCCTACATCAGGTCTTCTCTCCAGGTCAGATCAGATACTTTGGCAGATATAAATGGGAACACAGGAATAAGTGGGAAGGGTGGGACTAGGATGTTATCATGCGTTTATAATGAAATTAAATGGGAGAAACAATCTAGCTTTATGTCTTCTGTCACAATTTATAATGTCTGCATTGTAAGAGGCTGTGATATTCACCAGCGAGAGAGGAACTGAACAGTGTTCCCTGCTTTCAAAAGCAGATCCTTTCTAGCCAGTTGTAACATTTTTCCAAAGGCACATGAACTTTTTAAAAGATGTATCTGAGTCTACTGGACAGTCTACTTAGTATTTTGAAGTTGTGGGAAAACTTGTAACCTTTCCCTTCTGCTTCAAAAGAAGAAATCTGCTGTGAACCAGACCCTGCTGAAAACACCATGTGGAAGGATAGCAGAGGCTTTCAGATCACTACTTATGTGCTTAAGAGCCAAAACTGATGGAAGAAGGGATTGTACTTGTGAATCAAAGGAATTGTATGAGGACACACCTTTAGAAAACTGGTCTAATGAGAGAATGATGGTGACCATCATGGGGAAAGCTGTTGTTTCATCAAGACATGATGGAATATGAATTTTTGATTTGTTAGTGTAAGTTTTTTTTTTTTTTTTAAAGAAATGGCAGCAGATCTGTTTGAATCAAATAAAAGTATCTGCAGGAAGAATAGGAGGTTTCTTAAGAAACACGATGAACAAACTCCATTCCCTTTCAGTCTTTCCTTGCTGCGTCCTTCTGTTTTCCCCTGCCTTACCTCCCTCCTCTTAGGGAGAAAACTGAGATGCTTTGACCCAGGAGTGAAAGAGTATTTTTCACTTACAAGATCAGGAGAACAATTTTGTCTTCCCTCTAGCACCCTGGGCTGCAGTGTTCTGGGTGGAGAATTTTAGTTGTTGTTCCCCCCTTGTTTTTTGTTTTGCAATAATAATTCTTTTTAATACATTTTTAATAAACAAGATTCGTTTGAGGAGATCTTGAAATGATGCTGCAGACAGCAGACAGAATGCCTTCTCCTAACACACTTCCTCTTGTCATGTAGATAGTTTTATCAGATAAAAGAAATGTTGCTTTCAACATTGTGTATTTTATTGTTGCACGCGTGTATACACACCCATACACGGTAATGCCTGTTCTAACCACGACTATGGGAATATGCAGCATTGAAATAAAAGACCAATAACGTAGTTTTTTAACAACCCCACCTTGTGGTTTTTTTTTTTTTTTTTGGTCTGAAGTTTTATATGCAGATATTTTCCTGTGCAGCATAATATTCTATTTGAAGTGGAACTTAGCTCTTAGTTAACACTGAAAGTGATAAGTTGTCTAAAGCCCTGTTTAGACAGACAGAGCTTATTTGGCATCTGCATTAAGCTGTTTGACAAAATGTTTCGAATGTAATTAGTTCACATCAAAGGTACACCACTTTCGGTGGCGGGTAAGATGGATGAGAACTAAAGATACTGAGATCAGCATGACCTGACTGAAGGCCTTGCAATGTGAGGTTTTAGTGTTTATTACGTTTTATAGTTTGTTTTGTTGGGGCTTTTTAATTTTTCTTTTTTTTTTTTAAGAATACTCTAGCACAGACTTCGTCTGATTTCTTTAACAAATTTAAAACTTCTTCCATTCTTTCAATTGTATAAGCTCTTCACTAGTCATGCTTTTCTCATACCTCAAGAAAACACAGTGGCTTCCAAGAAACATGATTTTTTTCAGTGGGGCAAAACAAATGTTTGGAAATAAGTTGTATTTCAAGTAGAGTGCAGGGATAGAAAAAGGGAAAATGGTTTCAAGCTGAAAGAAGGGAGATTTAGATTATATATTGGGAAGAAATGTTTTCCTGTGAGGGTGGTGAGGCACAGGCACAGGTTGCCCAGACCAGTGGTGGCTGCCCCATCCCTGGAGGTGTTCAAGACCAGATTGGAGGGACATTTGAACAACCTGATGCAGTGGGATGTGTCCCTGTCCATGGCAGAAAGCTTGGAACTGGATGGGGTTTACGTTCCCTTCCAGCCATTCCCTTCCAAGCCATTCTGTGATTCTATGAGATCTTAAATCTTAAGCTAAATTATTCCTCATTCTTGAATTGGTATCAGTAAACACTGCAACTACAGAGAGAAATATGAAAATATCTACGTTAGGATGTATTTTCCCTTTCTAATGTTCCCACGTTACTATGTTACTATAACACCTTTCTGCATATTTTACATTTACTTCTACTCAGGACTACATCTTTATCAACAGTGATAGCAAAAAAAGAAGTATTTCATATTCTGCTTGCTGGTAACTAACACTGCTGTTTAATAACATGGGAATCAGGGAACGAATGCTTCTTTAACTTGCTTTCTGTACTCAAGTGGCTACGGTGGCATCAGCAAGAGTTAAATGCTGTGAGAACGTAGGCCTGTTTTTTCAAAATGTCAAGTGATGGTGGACACCCAGCTTGGAAAGCTTGGTAGAAAAGAAGGCTTCAGCACTTTCTGAGGATAAACTATATTTATACCTCATTTAGATTTATGAATTACAGAGAGAAAGTGCCAAGCATCAGCTGAGAAGCAACAACTCAGCTGGTGCTTGGTAACTTCTGAGAGGCAATCATTTCAATTGTGTATGTAAGCCCTTTATTTTAAGGTTGGTACTTCAAAGTACTTATTATGGCCATCTTGGTGTGAAGATGCTCCAAATAAGTTGTTAAGTACACATAATAGGAAACCCATGTGTTGAAAATGATAGAGTTGTTATGTCTCTTCTTTTTCTGGCTCATAGTGCTCTTTTAAAAGTGTAATGCTTCACGGAAGGTGGGAGAAGACTTCACCAGAGCTCCATGTAGCATTTGACATTTTAACTGAGCAAGAAGTTTCTTTATGTGGTTCACTATGTATAATAAACACTTAATTAGTATGATTTGGAGACTGATAAACAAGTGGTAGCAAAGCTCTATTTAAGCTGTTCAAAAGAATATAAAAAAGAGTATTTCTCTTGTTCCACGTGGAGATGGTCTTCCCCTCATTTCTGTAAAATTAGCTTCCTTCTTAGCATGACTCCCAACTGTACTGATCCTGCTCTAAATCACTCATAAAACCAATGGTGGTTTGGAAACAAGGTATTTAAAATACTTGTTGCAGGCAGAGAGGATTAAGATTTGGTATATTAGGCTCCTCTGGTTGTCTAATCAATGAAAAAGTGCTTTGGTTTTCTAATTTCTAATGAGGTTGGAGATGCCAGATTTTGAAACCTCTTCGTAGGTGATGACTTTTTAAAGTTTTTTTTTCCCTGAAACATACATGACACTGTGGCTTTTTTATTTAAAACAAACTAGCGAAAAAAGTCAGTGGTACATGGAATCTGTGAAAAAGCTGTCTAAAGCTTGTGAGAGACTCATATTTTGAGAGGGAGTGTATCAACAGAGGCGGGATGAACAAAGTAATTAAGGGTATGCATGTTGCTGTGGGCACACACTTTGCTTGGCTCCAAGTGTGCTTACAGTTATGTCTGCAAGATTAGAGGCGGATATCCATTTGTATATAAAAGATAATCCAACTAATGCTAAATTAAAGATTAAGTTCATTTAGGTTTTCCCTTCTTTTCATTCCAAAGCCTCTTTCCATATCCATACATGCACACATCTTTGAAATCTTGCTCTAAACTCCTCCTACATAATTTTCTGTAGAAACCGAGAGCACAAATAAATGCTCATTTTAATCCTCTTCTTACAGGTAAATGAGAGAAACAATGGGAGGTTTTATAGCCAGCCCTTCACCCCTATGGGTAGGAAATGAGTCATTACGATGATGAAGAAAAATGAGGGATCTCAGCCATAAATTCATGCTAATCTCCTGTTGTCAGTCTCTCAGGCATGTCAGTGACTCAGCATTGTGTTTACCAATGGGGTACCGTGCCCTTGGTGGACTGTAAGATGTTCCTCTCCATGTTCAAAGGTCTTTGGGTGGATGGGAGCAACAAGCCTCCTTCCCGAAATGCAGAACCGATTCTTGGCCCCATTCCTGGACCTGGTCTGAGCCCCCTGCATGCATGCTGGTACTTCTGCTCTAGCCAGAGACCTACCCCTACCGGAATCACTTCTCAGTGTAGGAACCTCCCCGGTCATTCAAGTCTTGGTGACACTAAACTGACGGTAGTCAAACAGGCAGTGCTTCTGTCTTCTGCTCTTTGAAGACATCCTTCAACTGCTCTTCCTCTCCTCTGAATATCTGCTCTGTATTTTGCAGAAAAGGGGAATTTCTGAGACAATGTATACATGCATAACAATAAATAAATGCTATGCATACACACAGACATATCTGCATGTGTGTGTGTATACACATGTACATATATGCATGCCGTTCCATGCCAGTGTTCCATGGTCTGGTGAGGATTCGAAAGGCGGCATATCCACCTAGTGTGAGTTGGCATTGAATCCTGGACAGTATTTCTCTGTACATCAGCTCAAGCCTGTAATTCATTGAGGGAATTATGGTGGTGATTCACTGAACCCTGTTATTTTTTACGTGTGACCATTATGAATATCTAGGTTTGAACTCCTACGCAACAGCAACCATTAAGAGTTAACACTGTCTCTTTATTTGTGAACTTTTGCTCCAAACTTGTCAGTCTTGGAAGAGATCCATGTATGCGCACAGATGGACAGGAGTGTTGGGTGACATAAAGGTGCCTGGAGTTTGTGGTATCTCAGCTCTTGCCTTTGGTCAGGATAGTGTTCATAGAATCATTAAGGTTGGAAAAGATTTCTAAGATCATCCAGTCCAAGGGTCCCTTTTTGGGATTTCCAGAGAAGGAGATCTAACTTCTAGCCTCCTATAAGTCTAAACAAGACTTCTGCTGACAGGGAAAGAGCTTCAGGTCTAGTCATCAACATTTTGTTTGTGTTCACTGGGAAGGCAGTGGTTTTGCCATAAATTAGTAAGACTATAACAGAAGAACTCCTGCCCTTGCAATCTGTAACAAAGCAGAATAAAAGATTCCAAATTCTCCATTCTGCTTGCAGTGCTGAGGCAAGTCCCATGCAGTCAGCTGGTGTGCGTCTCCTGTTTATTTCCATGCGGAATAAAAAATAGTTTATAAATTGTAACTTCTCCCCATTCTGGCTACTGGGTCTAAACACAAGTATGTCAGGCTTTTTTCTGCAAATAGCAATCTCCTAGGATGTGAAACATTGTTAATTATCTTAAATAATTCAATAGAATGTCAATATTTCACAACTCCCACTACTTAGAGTGACAGGTCTGTTCAAATTAGTAGCCCTGAAGAATAAAGAATATTCAGGACATGCTTTTATCTCAGGAAAGACAGAACTCAGTGCAGCTGCATAAGTTTTTAAAGCAGCAGTGTGAACACCAACCTGCTACCTGGATGACAAGTAATTCAAGCACAAATATTGTTGCTTTTAGAAAAGAAATGCTATATACATTTTGTACCCAATTAGTAATCACTGTGAGTTCTCTGTACGTGCATTTTATTCTGTGTTTTACATATGCATGCAGGATACACAACATAATGTATGAGTGGATGCTGTGAAATGCAGTTTCATATTTGCACGCTAATTTGTTCTATCAAAAACAAAAGTTTTTTTTTTAAGACCCATCACGTGATGAGTTGAGGCAGCCAGACTTGGTGTTCAATGTATTTTCTCTGTGACAAGCCAGAGATGTCTTAATTGGTAAAAATAGCCCTGACACCATGCTCTGAGCTGCTGGGAAAGAACCAGCGTTGTTCCCTTTCCCAGGTTACCATCACCATAATTAGAGCAGCAATCATAGAAGTTTAAGTGGGGTAAGACACTCTCCATTTTCCTTTTCATTATTCTGAGAAACAGGAGTTCTTGCTGTGGTGTATTTTTATCTGTATCATCAAATCTATTTTTACATTTCTGAAGAAACAGACGTGAGGGTGTCCAAAAATGCCTTTGGAAAACTATGGAAGGATAAGGATATATTCTTGATTCTTTAAATTTTGTGCTTAAATTTGGTACTGTGATCTTCTGCTTCCTCGCATAACCCCTCTCCATTCAGGTGCTTACATCTTTTTGATATTTGCAAGGATGAATTGATTAATTTGGGCGCAGGAAGGAGGCAAGGCACGGCTGCCCTTTGTTTAACCCAGTGGTGCCAGCTAGTCTGGGTCAGAAGCGTGACTAAACTCCAGCTGAGGCATTTCTGTGGCTGATCAAGATGTTAGGGCAACACCCAGAAAAATAGTCCAGGCTAGCTTGGCAGTGGTGTCTTAAGACTTAACGCACACGTACTGGTTTCATTTCAAATGTGTAACTTACCCGCTCTGCAGTGAGGAGTCAGGCTCAAGACCTTCCTCCTCCTTAGCCTTGCAAAGTCTTCCTGCACACACACTGGTGCATTTAGCGCAGCAGATTCACCCACAGCTCCTGACCTAGAAGGTGGCTGGATGGGAGCACTTGTAGCCCTTTTCCTCCTAGAAAGTCCCATGCGGGCCCCATGCGTTTGTCTTCCTTGCAGAAGCATAGGTCAGGTTAGAGTGATTATCTGGTGCCAAGGTGCAGTAACTAAACATTAACTTATTTTGTGGCTTCTCTTGCCTGGCCAACGTGTCAACCTTGAGTAACTCATTTCTGAAAGTAAACCCAGAGTGTCAGAAATTAAGGTCCCAAGTCTCACCGTATACTATTCTCCCCTGGCTGTTGGGAAGGACCTCGTGGCTCGCTTGTGCAGCTTGCTAAGTAAGCTGTCAGTACTTTGGGCACTCTAGTTTGGGCTTTCTGGAAAGGAAGGAGGCAATAGACTTGCTGTTGTTAAAGTTGTAATTATTTATAACCATATTTACCAAGAAAGACCTTGGCTGCTCCTTTCTTTCCATTCAGATACACTGTAATACCCTGCCCAGAAAGGGGACCTGAGCCAGCTTTTGTGTCAGGATGAACAGGCAAACCAATGTGAGTGATACTGTAGAGGGGGCTTCAGACAATTGGAAGAAGGCACATGTTCCCAGGCCCTTGTCTTCATGGAAGACTTCAACCACCCCAGGCCTTGCTGGAGAGGTAACACAGCAAGGGACAAGCAGTTTAGGCAATTTCTGGAGTGTGTCAATGAAAACTTTCTGACACAGGTGATTGAGAATGTCATAAGGGGGAGGCTCTACCTGACTTCATGCTTAGAAGCAAGGTGGATCTGATTTGGGATGGCAAGATTGGAGCGAATGTGACTGCAGTGACCATGAGATGGTGCAATTCAGGATCTTGTGAGGAAGGAAGAAGGCTAAAAGCCTGGGACCTTCTAGGAGGGGAAGGGCTACAAGCCTGTCCTTCAACAGAGCAGATTTTAGCTTGCAATGGGTTTTGTCTGGAAGAATCCTATGTGATACAGTCTCAAAGAGAAGTGTTGTCCAGGAGGACCTAGTTCACTTCCAAAAATGACATTCTCCAAGCTCAATATTGTTCCATCCCAACAAGTAAGAAATTAAGCAAAGGTGACAGGAGGTCTGCATAGATGAAAAAGGAGCAGCTACTGAACTCAGACATAAAAGGGACAAACAGAAGCCAAGGAAGCAGGGTCAAGTGACCTAGGAGGAGTATAAAGAGGCCCTGTCCAAGCATGCAGGGTTGGGATTCGTGAAAACAAAACTGATCTGGAGTTGATTCTAATGAACGATATGAAGGGTGACAATAAAGGTGATGAGCAGAAGGAGAACTAGGGAGAATGCTGAGAGAAACAGACCAAGGACATGGAAGAGGCTTAAGCATTCAGTGCCTTCTTTGCCTGTCTTAGTGGTAAGATTTGCTCTTAGAGCAGTGGGAAAGTCCAGACAAAGGAAGATGCCTTGGTGGAGGAGGACTAAGTTAGAGAACATGGCATTAGATGGGCTGCATCCATGACTGTTAAAGAAGCTTGTCATTGTGAGATGACTGTTGATAATCATCTTTGAAAGGCTGTGGCAACCAGGGAAGATATCCAAGGACTGGAAGAAAGCAAGTGTCACTCTTGCCTTCCAGAAGGGGAAGGAGAAGAATCTGGGGGACTACTGCTGAGTCTTACCCTAATTCCTGGGAAGGTGATGGACCAGTTAATTCTAGAAACCGTTTGTAAACACATCAAGGAGAAGCATGTGACTGTGAATAGTCAGCATGAATTTATGATGGGTAAATCATACTTAACCAACCTGTTGGCCCTCTCTGATGAGTTGATTGTCTTAGTGGATAAGAGGGGTGCAGTGGATATTCTTTCTCTTAACCTTAGTAAGGTTTTTGATGCTGTCTCCTGTAACATCCTCACAGCAAACTGATGATGTATGGACTGGATGTGTGAATAACAAAATTAAGAGAGATTCACTGAACTTCTGGTTTCAGAGGGCTGTGATCAGTGGCACAAAGTCTAGACAAAGACTAGTGGTGAACCCTAGGAGTGAATGATGGGTCCAGTAGTGTTTAACATCTTCATTAATGATCTAGGTGATGAAACACAGCACACCTTCAGTAGGCTTGGAGATGATACAAAACTGGGAGGAATGGCTAGTAGACCCAGTGGTGAGTGTACTGCCATTCAATTCAGAGAGACCTCAACAGACTGGGGACATGGACCAACAGGGATGTCATGAACTTGAAGGAAAGAAAATGTGAAGTTGTCCAGAGGAGTGAAGTTGTCCAGACGAGTAACCCCACAGAACAGCACAGATGCTCCTGTGGCAAAAAAGGCCAATGGTATCTTGGACTGGAGCATCGGTCTTCTGAAGGAAGGTTGAGGGGGCTGGGACTGTTCAGCCTGTAGAGTAGAAGGCCCAGAGGGATCTTGCCAATGTATGTAAATAAATAAAAAAGATGGAGCAAGGCTGTTCTTGGCGATGTCTTGTGACAGGGCAGGAGGCATCGGGCATAGACTGGAATACAGGAAATTCTATTTCAATGTAAGAAAGAATGCATTTTTGATTTTTTTTTCCCCCTGAAAGGGGGATCAAGCATTGGAACAGGTTGTCCAGAGGGATCATGACATCTCCATCTTTGGAGATATCAAAGCCTGACTAGACACAGCCCTAAGCAACCAGTTGTAGCTGACCCTGCTCTGAGCAGGGTAGTTGGACTAGACCAGAAGTCCCTCTAACCTTAGCTATTCTGTGATGCTGTAATCCTGCTAGCTGTTTGGATGTGTAATTGCTGACCTTGTGATGATCAGTACTAAGGCAATGGTCATGTTTCCCTTCAAACTAATGGTCTTAATTTGTTTATGCTTCCAACTAACTATTATATTAAGCCACAGCACAGCTGACCCTCTCAGAAGCAGTAACTGAAGCTTTTGTTGAAGAATGGATGCTGGTTGGCTCTATGCCGCTTTCTTCTGAGTTTGAAGGAAAAAAGGGGGCTCCTGGTTTATTTATTTCATCTTAATATCTTCCTGTATTTTGTTGACCTTAATTCTGTGTTTTCTAATGAAGGTTGAAGACGCTCATGAGCTGAATTTATTAATGCTTTCTTTTGTTGTGAAATGATTTACTTTTGCTTAGCCCTTATCTCTTGCCCTTTGGAGTTCACATGTACGCTTAAGGAGGAACAATGCATGGATGTTTCCTGCTGTAGATGTGCAAAAACCTTTTTCAAAACCTTAAGTTTGGATGTGGAAGTGAAGCTGTTAATCCAGGATATCCTCTTTTACCTAGCAAAGGTAGTCTGTGTGGAATTTGACAACTTAAGGGAGTTTGGCAACATCCTAGGTCTACTGGAATAGCTGTGCACTTTCTGCCTTACCAGCCCCTGACCTGGTGATGGAATTCCTGAAGTTCTCATTGCTCGAAGAAGTTGTCACTTGAGATCCTGTTTCGGACTTTTGAAATTCTTTTTTCTTGCCTAATTGTTCAACCCTATTAATATTAAAAAATTCAATTATTATTTGATTTCATTCCTAATTGAGATTCAACAGCTAGAAATGCCATTCCAAAATGTAGTCTTTCTAATGGCATGAAAGTAAGGAATGTCTTGTCATTTTCATGGACTGAGGTTGATAAAGCATGGTTCAAATCTAGCTATGCCACAGATTACTTTTCAACTTGGTACCTTTTTTTAATATTCTGGCTTTGATTTCAGTACTGCAGAGTTCATACAGTCCAGAAATCTCGGGAGGATTCGGGGACCAGACTAGATTATTTGCCTACTTGTTTGCATGGAAAGATTGCTGTTAGTAAAAGCAGTTCCTATATGAGGAATCCGAAGAAAAGACTTTTCTGTGAGAATATAGTAGATTGTGGGACAACAAGTAACACTTCCCTCATAGTTTCTAGAGTAAGCCTCGGTTTTCTGCTCTTTGAGACCTCATCTGGAGTACTGTGTTCAGTTCTGGAGTCTTCAGCACAGGAAGGCCATGGAGCTGTTAGAGCAAGTCCAGAGGATGATCAGAGGACTTGAGCACCTCCTGTTCAAGGACAGGCTGAGAGAGTTGGGGCTGTACAGCCTGGAGAAGAGAAGGCTCTGGGGAAACCTTATAGTGACTTTCCAGTACAGAAAGGGGCTACAGGAAAGCTGGGGAGAGACTCTTTATCAGGGAGTCCAGAGAGAGGACGAGGGGATCAGTTTTCAGCTGAAACAGGGAAGATTTAGATTAGGTATTAGGAAGAAATGTATTCCTGTGAGGGTGGTGAGGCACAGGTTGCCCACGGAAGTCTTGGATTCCCCATCCCTGGAGGTGTTGAAAGCCAGGTTGGATGGAGCTTTAAGCAACCTGATCTAGTGGGAAGTGTCCGTGGCAGGGGGCTTGGAAATGGGTGCCTTTAAGCTCCCTTCCAACCCAAACCATTCTATGATTCTTTGATCAAGAACACTCTCACTTACCAGTTAAGCCTCCTACACTGAATCAAGTTTGTAAGGAGCCTTCCTCTGCCTCCAGTCTGTGTGTGTCATTGTGAGAAGATTTAGCCCTTAATCAAAATCTGTGGAAGAACATTAAATGTAGGATTTGGGGGGTAGGTGTTCTTGTGTGATATAACAGTGGAGGTCATATTGTGCATCATTAATTAATTTCCTTTGGAAGAAACCTCTGGAGGTCATCTAGCCCAATGCCCCAGGCTCATGTTTATGCTCTCAGAAGTGCTAGCTTTTGCTTAGGGAGGGGATTGCTGGCTTGGAGCTGAGATGCTCAGACCCACTGCTAACTTTAGCAAGAGTTGAACCCATGGAGATGGTGGGTACAATAATTTCTTTGAGGTAAGGACCTGGGCCACCTGTAGCTGTTTATGAAAGCAAGACTATGCAAACAGGAATGAGGACGAAGCTCATTTCACATTGACTTCTCAAAAGCTTTCAGTAGGTCGTGACTTCATGAGCATGGCTGATAAACAAAGTCGCCTTTTATAAAAATAGCCTGATAGTCTGGCAGGAATTCCAGCCTGTTCAAATGGGTCTGCTCCTGCCAAGCAGTGCAGCCACTGCTGTGTGAAGAGGGTGTGCCCCTTCTGCTCCCTCAGAGCCTTCACGTTTCCCTGCTCCTTCCCAATCAGATGGTAAATTTGTCTCTGCACATAACATTAAGGTTGGTAAATCAGTTGTGCAAATACTGCCAAGTAAGTAAATACAGTAGAAAATGGAACATTCACTTCCTTTTGTTTAGTTATCGATACAGATTTAAAGGCAAGTCACCCTAAGTAATTGTGTTTAGGTCATTAAACAGGGTTTAATAATGACAATAATAGGGTGTGTCCTGAGACAGGAGGCAAAACAGTGCACCTATAATTGCCTAAGAGCAGGGTATTTCTGATAACAAACCAATCTCGTTGGTATTAGTTCGGAGGAGGGCAGTTGGATGAACACCCCCTTTTGGACACATCCCAAATGTTCTTATTGTCCTGCTGCTTACGGTTTGAGCCCACTATAAAGATCTTTTCAGCCCTATCTCTGTTTACCAGGTTAAACATTGAATAAAATCTCTCTTGACATAACAATGGTGGGTTACGTGCAATGTATGCCTGGAAAAAGGAAGATTCCCTGCACCATAGTGTATGAAGTCCCTCTCCATATTACACTGTTTATTTTCCAATCTGAGCCAGCAGTGAATATCCCCTAATCTGCATGTTGGATCCGGATTACTCTTGGATGAAAAAAAAAAAAAAATGCGCAAAGTTTTTGTAGTAAGAAAACAATTCTTTCAAGGCTAATTAAAAAAAAAATGACTGTTTTCTAAACTTCTCGGGGATTTTTAATCTTCGAAACCAGTCTCTGCAGAGATGGATTAGTGAGGAGAGAACAGATGAGGCAATCAAAGGTGCCAGATAAATGCAATTTATCATTTTTCCACAATTTATCGCCTAATTATCCTCCTCATTGTGTGCATATGCGTCTATATGTGTATATTTGTATAATGTGTATGAGCATTAAATGTGTTTATGGAATGATACCGCTCCTGGATTTTCCACTGCGTGTTCTATAAACTGCTGGGGGTGACATGCTTCTTTTTTCTTTTAATAAGTGTAGTATGTGAAATCTCAGCAGACATAGCTAAACCCGAGTGCATTGCTGGCATGCCAGCCATTTTATAGAAGACGTGAGCTATATGGAGTAAACAGATCCAATCCAAGTGTCTTAAATTCTTGTAATGAAATTTCATAAGCTTGATAAAATACGTGATTCTTTTAAACCGTAACATAAAATAGTTTTTCAGTACACCTCATCACTTCCAGAGCATGTATTTTTGTGTGATGGCAATACTTCCCTGTCATGTTGTTATTGCTAGTTTTGTTGCAGAGCAGGTTAAGACTATAATCCGGCTCCTCAGCTGTGTGGCTTTCCTGGTTGAGATGGTTCTTTATAAGGCAGGATACAAAGTTCAGCAGTTACTGGGCCCAGTCCTAATCCTTTAGTCATACAATGACTTTTCCATTTCTCAGGTCCAATAATATAACTGTGACCTCACTTCTACGCAGTGTTTCAACTGCTTGTTTTTCCATGTTGGACTGTGGTTTACATGTTTCAAGAAGACCTTTTATAAATTTGTGAATCTTTAGGCAAATAACCGAGTAAGGCTCCGCATTTCTCTTGAGTTAAAAAACAGCATGTGAGTCTAAGGTTTTTGTTTCCTGCCCTTTATCCCTTTCTCATGTCTTTTCTACACATGTTTCATACACCTTCAGGCCTGTTGACGTTTTTACTTGAGGCCTATTTAAAACTTTATTTTTGGAAGGGAAGAGGCAAAGTTGTTTCCACATGGAAACAATCTGTGGTAGCTTGTTTTTAATCCAGGTCCCTCTTGGAGTAATCAAATAAGATTGGGAGAGGGTGCCTGTAAGAATGGCTCAGTGAGGATGGTGCTTGTTCTGCCCACCTTGGAGGAGGTCCATCCCAGCTGTGGTGGGCAGTGGCATGTAGCCCCAGGACAGCGGATACATCACATCTGGCTTTTTGAAATGAGTATTAGAGCTGTGCCTTGCCTCAGAGGGGTGCATTTGCAAAAACAGCTACATGTTTGTATTGTGCTAAACCTGAAGGCTTTATTCAGCCCACTGTTAATTTCAGTTTTTCAACAAAGTACAACAGATGCCATTTAGGCGACTCCAGTTTATTTTCCCTTCGTAAAGTCTAAGTTCTAATTTATTCTTTTATTATCTTTAATCTTTACCCCTGGAAAAATTCTTCTAAAGAGGAGAGAGAGGGATGAGAGAGGGTGTCAGTGACATCTCAGCCTCTTCACCCTGCTTCCCAATTTCCTCCCACCTTCTGCCTGACAGGCACTTCACTCAGCCCCTGTAGTCCAGGCTCCGGCACCAGTCTTTCACCTCTTAGGAAAACAAAGTTGGCAGGGAGATAATGTTGGATTTAACATGATCTACAGGATTGGGGTCAAGGGTGATCACGAGGGCCTTCAATCAGTAAGCGTTCGTTTGAGCGTGTCATCACTGCTGGTGGTTTTCAGATCAGGCTTGTGCTTACAACAAGCTGAAGTGACGGGTGGGAAACCTGCTTTTCATAGCAGGCAGGAAAAAGCTGTTTGGTACTCATGGTTAGGGAAGGATAAACACGGCTTGAAAACAGAGGTAAATTGGTCGCTGGCCTTTGCTCACTGGGACAAGGAGAGTGGATGTCACATTTCCCTTCATCCCAGTGAACCTGGTGCCGTTTGTGGAAGTGACCCACTTGATTCTTTCTGAAGATGTATTTTCAGCTTAGAAAAATATGAGAATGTCGGCAATGATGACAATGAGCAGCAGTGCAGCCAGCCTGGATGGTGCAGCACAAGTCCAGAGACCAGTCCTGCCCCTGGGTGCAGTTGTTGGAGTGACTGCTTCTGGCTGGCAGATGGGTGCATGGTCCATGATGGTGTGCTCAGGCAGCAACATGTCCCAAGGGCTTGTGAAAATCTCAGGGCTACCCTGGCGAAAAAAGAGAAAAGAGGATGTGAAATCATAGCAATAAAACAACTTTTCTCCTTTGTCCAACTTTTCTTAGTTCAGGAAGTGTAAGGTTCATAAAGACTTGTTGCTGTCCAGGGAATGGGTGCCCCTGGATGTGAAGGAGGAAGAAAATTTAAAGACATAGCTCTTCCTCCTCCCTCTCCACTCTAAAGAACATGAAGGTGTTGTCCTCCTCACTGTTCCTCCTGGAGGAGAGGTAGGGTAGACACCGACATCGACCTGCTGCCTGCATGACATTTGTATGGCTTGTTGATCTGCTGCTTGCACTCCTTCACTTTTATCATATTTTCCTTTAAGCAGATGTACGTATTCCTGATGAGAGAAAACTATTCCCCTTTCCAGAGCTATTTGTTCACACAAACTAAATTGGCTTCAGAACTTTTTAAGTCTTGTGGTTTGGCTTGGATTAGGGAGCAAGGGGGCTGTAGGTAATCATGGCAGGAGATGGAAACCCAGTGGGTGTCTCGTCCCCAGAGCAGAGTGGCCAAGCAGCACTGCATCACTGGCATGGGCTGACCACGCTTGAGCGAGTGTGGTACAACACTTCTGCTGTCACCTCTGTTCAGGAAGGTAGTGGTAGTTTTCAGAAGGTAGATTCCTCTGTAACAAAATTACTTTCATGATGACTGGAGACTTGCAACTTCAGCAGAGCAAGAAATTTAGGTAATTGATCCCACTGTATAAGCCTAGAAAAGGCAGGAAGAGCAGAGGTAGATAGTAAAGAAAACATCAACAGCTTATTTTGTGTGGTTGCTGATTTTCGTGTTGTAAGAGAAAGTAGTTGTCCATCTGGAAATGAAAATGGAAATGTTGCAGTTTGGAAAGGATCATCTTGAGTATTAAAACAACAGACTGCAAATCAAGGAGGTTGTTGCCCTTTTTGACTTTGGGTGCATCAGTTAACCTTGTACTTGCAGTAATAGAAGTGGTCAGTCCCTGTGCCACTGAGGTGCAGAAACATCCTTCGTTATCTGAAAATTGAAGTGGAAGACCCCCAGTAGATTATTCTTATATCACACAACCACCAAATGTTGCATAAGAGTGCGTTGCACGTCCACTCTCGGAGCCAGCTTTGGTCAAATGTTAAATCTACTATGAAAGAAATTAGTCAGCTGCAAGTAAGGCACTGTGTGAATTTTGTGAAGCGAATTCTTGGGCTCACAGGAGGAGGATTTTTTGGCTTTTTTTTTAGCTGGATGGTAAAGGCAAGGGGAAAAGTAATAAATCCTTCGGTTTTGTTTGTGTGTCACTACAAGAATGACTCCAGTGATTTTCCATGGTATGTTAGTGGATCAGCGATGGCCAAAGTGCAGTCAGCCCTCTTCTGTCCCTAATGCCGCCATTATGCTCCCCAGCTCTGCATGGGAGGTGTTTGCATGTGGCCTCTGCACAGCAACGACCGCGCAGCACACCAGCCAAGTGCTCGGTGACCTCCTTCCGCTTGCTCCCGTTGATGCTTCACGTTAATGGGCAGAGAAGAAGACAGGAGTTTGGCCAAGCACAAAGCAAAAGAGAGGGAAGAGAGGGGGGAAGTGACTGAAAAAAACCTCAGCCTGTGCTGTCGTTATGCCAAAAACAGAATGGAGAATGGGAGCCAAAACCAGGGTGGTCAAGAAACGAGCTGACGGGTGATGGGTCACTTGCAAACCATGGCGATCTCCCAGCAGCTCGGCCAAGAAGAGCCTGTGTTTGTACTGGTTGTGTGGCTACACATACCAGAAGTGTGGCTGTCCTTTTCTCTTGCGATAATGACTAGGTGGAGCTGCTCAAATATGTGCATGATATTCTTGGTGCTCATAGCCAGGAAAAACAAAACCCCGGAGAAGCATGCTTAGTTGAGTTCTTTGTCTGGTTTTATTACCGGTGGTGTGAATTGCTGACAGGGGTGTGAGATGCTCCAGGTAGATGCCAACGTGAGACTGGCACCCTGGGGCGCTGGGGAGTGCACAGAGGAACTGGAGTTTTTTATGACATGGGTGGAAGTCGATGAGGACCCTTAGACAGTGATGGAGGCTTTTGTGACCCTGCACCCTGGCTGATACAACGGGCAGGAAAGTGACGGTGGAAAGGAAGGGGAGAAGAATTAGTGTTATGTTAAGCTATGGTGTTGTCACTCCTGCAGGTGGGATAATACCTAGTTTGTGTGGTTTGCAGCCTAGTTGCCATGAATTACATTTCTGCGCAGTACAATAGATATCCCCCCCTTCTTCAACTGCCATCTGAAACATGATATATTTTCTAAGAACTCCCACGTAAACGGGGTTTTTTGGTGACAGATTGCATGTTAAAGCACTGGAAGATGAAAGCGCCAAATATTTGCTTTAGAAAAACACACTGAAAGATTCTCTCATTCTCCTTATTCAAACTACATCAGCCAGAATGCCATTAACAAAAATGACTTTCTGTAGTTAAACTTATTGGCTCCCCCTAGGCATCATTAAGATGCTTTCCCCCCTACCATTTCCAGGAAAGGAGGCATGAGGGGAAGCTAATGCAGGAAAGTGGTGGCTTGTGCTTGAATCCCACTTAATTTTGTGGGATGAGTCTCCTCAGCAGAGCACAAGGTAAGCAGATAGACAACCCCTTCCTGAGCTCTCAGCTACTCATCATGTAAGGTCAAGGGCTTCAGTAATTAAAAATTGTCTCAGAATTCTGTCATACCAACTGTCTGTGTGGCTTAGGAGCAGAGCCCACCTCACTCAGGGCCTCAGTGTGCCTATCTAGGCTATAGAAATAAGCAATGCTTGTGAGATATCCCACTGTTGCCATAAATAAACTATCACTGGCCACACAGAATGGTGACTAATTTTACACCTGCTATGAATCTTCTCCAGAATCTCCGAGGAGAATGGTCAGCCCTGCAAAATGGTCTGAAGCCTCCAGATGGATATGCTTTAGGAAATGTGAAGTTAGGGTGTTCGTGACCTCTTGCATCTGAAAATATGTCTCACCAGTAACATGATACTCACAGCAGAGTAAGACGCTTAAAGGCAGCACATCTCCCTCTTTGCTCCTGCTTTCTGCAGGGCTTTATTCTGCAAGCCATGAGCCATCCTGCCAGTGATAGCTGGTTTAGGTGGATGGCCTCACAATATGCTTCATACGTTTCCCCCTTCATTTTCTTAATTTTTATCTGCCTGGTTAAGTTCAGACCTTGACTCAAACATGGGTAATAATCATAGAATCATACAATGGTTTGGGTTTGAAGGAACATTAAAGATCATACAGTTCCAAAGCCCCTGCCATGAGCAGGGACACCTCCCACTGGATCAGGTTGCTCAAAGCCCCATGCAACCTGGCCTTGAACACCTCCAGGGATGGGGAATCCAAGACTTCCGTGGGAAACCTATGCCAGTCCCTCACTATCCTCACGAAAAAAACCCATTTCTTCTAATATCTAATCTAAATACTTGATTTTGGCAAAGCAATGTCTGACTTAATTCAGCAAGAGACAGATACTTTCGTATTGGCCTTTCAAGGATGTGAGTGGGAACTGTGGAAGGTGTCCTTGTGCAGGGGAAGACCTCCTGCTTCTCCTGCCATGGTCCACCCTTGTGTGCTTGGGCTTCCAGCCCAGCAATAGTCATCCATTTGCAGATATCCCACACCTGAAACCATGAAGAGGTCTGGCATGTTTGATAAAATAATATGTAGAAGATATTAAGCAATATTTTCTGTTTCTTTGGAATTTTTTTCCTTTAATTCAAAGCCTTATATACAATACTTTGCATCTTACAAAGTGAAGAGTGAGTATGAGTGTGTGCTTGTCCTCTAGTACATGTACATACAGAAACATGTTAAAGAAAAAAAACCAGACTGCAGACATTTTTACCTCTACTCCATATACATACGTGCTTGCTGACACAACTATTTTCTGCTTCTTTCCCTGCTACTCACTTCAGCTCAGCTGACCAGCATGTTAGTGGCTGTGCACAACCACAGAAGTTATCTGAAAGTGTATTAATTTGGTTTTGAGGCTTATGTACTGTTATTATAACAAAATAAATTTCATTTCTGGAGATGGTAAAATCATCCCTCAACCCAAAGTACTTGCATGGATTTAATTTTAACTTCTGTCATAAGGTCATAAATTTGTCTAAATACTTATTTATTGCAAATTAAAAATATCATTCTTTCTTTACTTAACTTTAATTGAGTTCTTGAGTTAGTGTCCACTTAGCGATTTGCTTATATGGCACATCAGTTTAAATAGGTCTAATCTCTGTGTTTGAAAGGTGTTTGTGTACAACTCCTTTCAGGCTGGTTGAGGTGATGTATAGGAATAATACTTGTCTTGCTTACTGCTGGCTTTTGTCTGAACTGTGGGACTATCTGCTTGATGAAGTTAAGCAGTGTGGGTACCTATTAGCGACAGAGGGCACTTGCTCCTCTGCAGACCAGTAGGGGAATAGAAAGGAGGATTTGATCATCACTTCTGTCTGCAATTTCATCATCTGGGAAAAGGACATCACTTAATGATCAGATTTGGACTTCGTTGAGCTGATTTCCTTGGTTACTTACTTTTTTAAGGTGGGTTTTGGGGTCTGGGTGGTTTTTTTGTTTGTTTTACTTTCTGCTGAGCAAGTTTGCTCATGAAACTGTGGCTAGCAAGATACCCTTCTGCTTGGAGCTCCAGATTCCTGCAAGGTAGTCTCAAATCCAGAAGACAAAATCACACTGGTTACAACCCTCTTCCTTTGTGCCAGGAGCAGTGGCCAAGAGTCAGAGGGAAGAAGGCGGCAGTGAGGGGAGAACAGAGTCATCCTTGCTGGACCATACCGTCACGTACTAGTGCAAGTTTGTGTAGGAAAAGGATGCTGTGGCTGTGATGGCAGCAGGCACATCCAGGCCAGTGCTCAGGTAGCTGTCAGGTACAGCAAAACATCACCCTGTGGGGTGTGAGCTTTAAAAACCAATCCAGTCTCACACATGGCTGGGATGGGTGGATGCTAAAATCAGATGAGACACTGATAGTTTTCCTGTCTTTGTAACCAGCTCCTGGTGAGCATGCAGAGCAGTCAACAGTGTTTCTACTGCCATGGGCTCTTAGGCTAGGATTGTTGAGGTCGTCTTTGCAGCCCTCCTGGAAAGTCCAAATGTGTATTTGCACTCTCAAAAGCAAGCTGTGACAGTCCAGAATATTTTTTTCTCAGACTTCCTGTATTTCTGCTTCAACTTGCATTGTAAGTTCTCCCACACACGTCGATCTGGGCTGGGCTAGGGTGTTGTCTGTGTAGCTTTTCTGGGATGCTAGGGGCTGCCATGGTGCTGCCTTGAAAGAAATCTTCCCTATTGGTAGTGGAGCTGCTGAGAGAGGAAAAGCAAAAGGAGCCAAGACTCAACATCTTCCTGTCTTTGCCTCTGTGGCCACAAGAGAGGTGCAAAACAGGGAGAGAAACCGCTGTCAGCAGAGCCTGGACTGAAAGGATGCTTTAATAGAATCATAGAATCATCAGGTTGGAAAAGACCTCTTGGATCATGGAGTCCAACCATTCCTATCTGCCCCTAAACTATATCCCTGAGCCCCTTGTCTACTTGTCTTTTAAATACTTCCAGAGGTGGTGACTCAACCACCGCCCTGGGCAGCTTGTTTCAATACCTGATGACCCTTTTTGTAAAAAATTTCATTCTGCTATCTGAACGTCCCCTGGCTCAGCTTGAGACTATTGACCCTTGTCCTGTCCCCTGTTACCTGAGAGAAGTGGCCAGCACGCTCCTCTCTACATCCTCCTTTCAGGTAGCTGTAGAGAGCCATAAGGTCTCCCTTCAGCCTCCTCTTCTCCAGTCTAAACACCCCCAGCTCCCTCAGCCACTCCTCATAAGACTTGTTCTCCAGCCCCTTCACCAGCTTTGTGGCTCTTCTCTGGACATGCTCCAGAGCCTCAACATCCTTCCATGCATGCTGCTCCATGGAGTTCCCTGCCCAGGCCCAAGGTATGACTGTGGCCATCCTTCTCCAGCCAGGCCTGTGGTGTATCTGCCTCTGTATTAACTGCTCACATTGGGAAAACATTTATCCATCCAAATAGGGCCAAAGCGGCAAGTTCTCCACGTGGCTTATCCTCATTTATACCAGTGAACAAATAACATCACATGAGGGAGTGAGGTATGGAAGGGACAAAGAGCTGGCTGAGCCTATTTTCTTCATTAAAGCAGAGCCTGGTGTTACAGTCGTTGGAAGCTGCTGTGTTAGTTCTGTATGGAGCAAACACAATGACACCATGGGTGGAAATTGTATCTGGTTTGTATTAAACAGTCATGGAGCAGAGGAAAACCAGGAGAGACACATGCAGGGGCAGTCGTTGTGGCTGGGGCCGTAAAGCTTGTTCCTCCTGCTCTGCAGCAGCCAGCGTGCTGGGCAGATGTCGCTTCAGCACACACAGGACTAACTGGGCACTGGCTTGGTCCTGCATTCCAAGAAATGGCCTCAGATCTGAGATGCAGAGGTGCAAATAAGTCTCAAAAATGGCCACTTGGGGTCAGATGGTGTTATTCCAGAATTTCTAAGCCACCATCGTTTATTGTTCTTTTTGGACAAATAACAAGGCCCTGAGGATTTGCCAGTTGAAGTTATGAGCTGCAGTCTGCTGCCTGTAGTTGATGTAGTTGCTCTTGCTGTAAATTTGTAGGACAGTCTTGTGGGGAGCACTTAAGCAATGTGGTTAGGAAGCTACTGGGCTAACATAAAAAACCAAACCCAAACTGTTGGTAGTTTCAGCCAGGAAGGACGGATAGTCTTGTAATTTGCAGGCACTGCAGGTAGTACAAGCAATGAGTTTTGGGACCTTGACCTGTGTGCTGGCACTGGAGCTGTCAGCCCTGGCCACCATCAGAGCAGGAAAAGCTGGAGAAGCTACAGAGCAGGATGGGTGTTAACTCCAGTGCATGACCTTAAACACCAGTCAGCATGTCGAGCTGTGGACTGTGGCAGTTGATACGTTCTACCATCTCAGTGCAGGTATTAGCCCTCAACAGAGGGGTAGAAATGACAACCTCTTAAATCAACCCAGTGTGAGTAGTTGGACGTCATGAGTTAGAGCTGCTATACTTTGCTTTATGGGGTGTATAATTAACTAATGTTATTTGAACTGCTTGATAAAAACACAGGTGCTTTCAAGAAACCCAGCAGAATCCATTTCTCTATTTTCCCCCCAAACTGGTAAGTGGAGGCTATATTTTACAGTAGTGCCCACCACTCTGAATTCAGACTCCCCCTCCAGTATAGAAATGATTAAAAATAGGAAAAAAATAATTTAAAAAAAATAAATGAAAACCCACCACATCAAGCGATCTTGCCCTCAGCTTTGGATTTGCCAGGTACAGAGTGGGAAGAGTTCTTCCTTAACATTTTGCAGTTGTAAAATGGCATAATGGTAATCTTACACCTGCATATTTGTATTCTATTACCCATTTTAGCTCTTAAGCCAGTTGTAAAATTTTCAATTCACCTATAGGAAACAGAGCATGTAAATTCCCCTGGTTACTGGGACAAAATAAATGCACAAGAGGTATAAGCAAGGGAGTGACAACTTGCAGGTGTTTGCTGTTGTTTCTGGATAGATTGTTTTCCACTTCCGCTGTGCTAACGGCAGAGGCCACTGCGGGGCTGGTGCCTTTTCCTGGATCTGGAGTGGCCACAGAGCTCTGTCCTCTGCTTGATGGAAGGCAGCAAAGTGCTTGCTGAACCTGGAAGTCCTGTGTGGTGCCTCCGCACTCCTTGGGCATGTAGCTAAGGTTGAGGCAACTGTTTGGGGGAGTAAGGATGCTGGCTAGGGGAAAGAGGAGGCTGATCTCCTGTTGTGAGCACACCGATGCTCTTGTTTTCCAGCCTGAATGGTGTGGAGAAGCTCAGTAACTACAGGTTATGCAGCTTGCACATATGCTCCATGTCTGCAACAATTGCTATGAAGTAAATCAAGAAGATTGCAGGAGCGATTAGAAGTTTAGCATGAGGGCATGGCACAGTCCTGTTCACACAGTGAACATAACTGTTCAGGTGAGGAAACACATTTCTGTAGTCCAGTGCATGGCTGTTGCTTCCTATGCTTATTCTTGTGGCAGGCGTCATCCAGACATATGTACCTCTTGCAGCCCACCAGCTGTGACTTGTCTCTCCAAAAGTATTTTTCCCTGTAGTAACTGAAAAGACACTTTCTAATTTCATATCTATTCTATTTTTTGATCTATTTGTCATCCTAACAGGGGTCTGCCAATCAACACTGGCTACAAGTCAGGGTTGCTAATTATGATGGGTAAGTTACGATTCTTCTGTAGTTAGATTTTTGCTAGCCAGCAACTATCTTTCTACATAATGGTTGTAAAAACTTGCCTACGTGCTTAGTAAAGAGAATTCTTTTCACTAATAATAGTGATGATAAGTTTCTAACAGCCAGGACTCCCTCTGTTTTTCATTAAAGATTTTACCTACAAACCCATTCAAGACGAGCAAAGTTGGTTAAAATTCTCCCCGTCAGGGAGTATCCGTCAGGTCAGTAAATCTGAAAATGGGGATTGAGTACAAATGAATATAAATTGTATGTATATTATATATATAAATGTATTTCACTTATATATAAGTGAAAATAAGTTGATTTCTATTGTATGAACTACAGGGCTTAAATGAAACAGCAGAAGTAGTGAAGAAAAGAAAAGATTTCTTGTGATACGAGGTGTGATAGTAATACAGACCAGGTCTGCTATAAAGAGTTTTGCCAGCAGAGCTACGTTGGTCAAGGATACGATGGAGTGTGGGATCTATTTATTTTTTTTACACTGCTGTAGCTGTTCAGGCAAAATCCCCTGTGATTCCGTAGATGCAATTATGCCAGTAAAACTGCGCTTTTGATGATATGGTTGAATTTGCTCACTGGAGGGCAAGACGTTGTGAAGCCATGCTGGCAAAAGCTTGCTTTCACCAGTATAAATTGTGTGTGCTCCAAGGGCATGGTTTGACAAGCTTTTCTTTCAGTGCCTGTGCCAGCTTCAGCAGTTGCTCCCCCATGCAGCCTGTTTTTGGGATACGTTTTTGCATGCAGGATGACACAGCTTCATACTGAAGGCAGCTGAAGGGAATGGCCCCACTGTGGCTCTGCTGCATTTGTCTTTACCCTAGTGCTAGTATTTCTGACCCCAGTCAGCTAACTCGGAAACCTGTAGTGGCAGATAACTTGGCAGAGGAGGACTTCTTATTTTCTTCTTCAAAGAGGACAGGCTGAGAGAGTTGGGGTTGTTTAGCCTGGAGAAGAGAAGGTTCTTGGTTAACCTTACAGCAACCTTCCAGTACAGAAAGGGGCTGCAGGAAAGCTTGAGAGGGGCTCTTTATCAGGAAGTCCAGAGAGAGAGAATGAAGTGGAACGGTTTTCAGCTGGAAAAAGTGAGATTCAAATTAGATATTAGGAAGAAATATTTTCCTGTGAGGGTGGTGAGGCACAGGCACAGGTTGCCCATGGAAGTCTTGGATTCCCCATCCCTGGAGGTGCTGAAGACCAATTTGGATGGGGCTTTGAGCAACCTGGTCCAGTGGGATGTGTCCCTGCCTATGGCAGGGCGCTTGGAAATGGGTGATCTTTAAGGTCCATTCCAAAAGCTGTGGCTGGGGTCAGTCCCACTGTCTGGCTCGCCATGCACATTGGCGGCTAGCCGTGCTGCCGAGATGCAGGTGAGGGCAGGGTGCAGGGACAAGGAGCCGGGATAGGCTGACCTGGCACAGCTGCCTGGAGAAATACGAGATGAATTATGGTTTTAGAGTACTTAGCTCACTGGCAGAGCACTGCTGGAGCAGGTCTATACTGGGAACGTCTCACACCACAGTCTAGGAATGCTGGATTAGCCTTAATAGTCTTCATAGCACAGATGGAGCTTGTGCCGTCGAAGCTGCATTTTTGTGGTTTCACACAGCCCATCTCAGAGTGAGACAGTGCACAAAAGCGTGTCTTTGCAGGTGGAAGGATTTCTACCAGATCAGCTGTAGGAAGAGTCGTTTGTGGATATTTTCTTTGCAGATATTTGAGCCTTTTGTGGGGCCCCATAGTATGGGAGTCTGTTACGTAAATAGAAAGACATAAGACTTTGCATTGAGGGCTATATTACAGTGTAAAAGCCTAAGACTGATTGAAATCAACAGCTTCCTCTTAAATCCCTGGCCCTAAAGCAAAAAAAAAAAAGTATTCTTTTATTCATACTAAAGAAGGAGAAGGTGAAGCCCAAAAGCTAATTAGAGCAACATCAAGAATTGTTGACATCCATGAGCAGCAGATCTTGGGTTGGGGGCACCACAGCTGTATGTAGTATGAGCTATTCCCTTTAAACACTACAATTTTGTGATTAATTTTTTTCCCTGGGGTTCTAATTGTTTTTCAATTCAGTCTGTTAGTGTAGGTAGGAGAAAGCGTAGCTCTTCTCTCTTTTGATAGCCTCCAGTATTTTAATACCTGCTCCTGTTAAATGCAAAGAGGAGTCCTTCACTGCACATCCTGCTTGATGCTGTCTTAAAAGAGTTGGACAAAATGCTGCCCTCAGGGAAAATGAGTTGCAAAGCTTCCTGTTCTTTGTTGGAGCCAGGTTTCACCCAAATTATTCCCACTTCCCATATTTGCAAACCAAAAAATGTGCTTCAACCAAAAGTAGAGCTGTCAGGCAAGTGCTGGGCTTCAGTGTAGATGATCTGGTGCATCTAACTTGGACTGTTTGTAAGAAATACTGCTGCTCACTGCCCTCTACCAACTTGATCTACTGGAGGGCTGGCATGATGCTCCATGGAGAAGGACCTGCATCCCTGTCTCTCTGGTCCTTTATAGGTCGGGGGGGTATGGGAGTTCATCAGTTTAGATGTCAGGCTTTGATTATGCATGAGGTTTACTTACATCTGGTGGAGATGAAGGGCAAACAACAGCGTGTGGTATTGTCCTAAACTGTTGTTCTTACCTCCAGCAAATGCCATGGGCTGTGAGCAGCTTTTGTTTGAGGAGTCACAAGAGTGACTCGTATTTTGCAAGAGCAAGACCTTAAGTAGCTCCCACGGTGAAAGCTGGAAGTTAGCAGAGATATACATTCTCCTTGTTTTAAAGAGCATTCGATGATTCAACACACAGATGTAACCACACCACACATTCATGCACATTTCTGCAGTTGTTGGGCATAATAGGACATGTTGGTATACTCTTTCTTGGTGAATAGAATTAATCCACCAGCACAATAGACCAGAATGTCTCCTGAGCCCTACAGAAGCTATCACGTTAAAACAGGTTTATTCACTTAAAAAAAATAGGTAAAAACTTACTTAAATAGTTCATTAAAACCAGGATTTCTTTGTCCTTGTAAGACATTGAGGCTCTCTAAGAAAAGCCTATTGAGTATGGGTTTACTTTTCAAGCATATATTGTGTGTCTTGATTCTAAAACCTTTCTGAAAAACAGCTTTTTTGTTGTGCAGGAACCACATTTCCTTCCATGCCAATGTATGTTATACTGGTGAAATGGCTATGGAGGCACAAAAGATCCTCAATACGTGTGTTAATCTTGGAATGCAATCTCATAACTACATCAGTTCTGGCTACGTGGCACTAGTTCACATCTTTCAGAAAGGGATCCTGAAGCAAAGCCACAGCAAGAGTGTTGTAACCAGCTATGAGTGCCTGTGTTCACCTTTCAACCATTGGGCCAAACTTGTGTGTGAAGATTTGGTTCTTAAGTCTGGAGATGTGCCACAAAGATGCTTCCGAGTGTCTTAATGCCAGGAAGCACCACAATGAGCCTTGAAAAAATTTGCCTGGTCAGATGTGATGGTAATGTCTTGCAAATTGTTGCAGTTGTAGATAAAGCTCCTTCTACAGGTCAGGAAAATAAAAATTTAGAGAAGAAGCAACTGGGTGGCAATCTACTGTGTTGCCATTACAGGCCATAACTGAGCTAGGTCTCAAGGTACCTGCCTGGTCTTTGAATGGTTGGTGTTGTAGTGGAGTGGGCAGCAAATGCACTGACTGTACAGTAACTCTTAGCGGGATTTCCTGCTGTGTCTGTCTATAAGATTGGAGTGATCTTTGGTGTATCCGTTGGTGAACAAGCATGTGATTTAGTAGGTCAAAGAGTGCTATCCTCCCTAAAATGGGAAAGCAAGGGGCACCTTTATGTCTTCTTAGTTGATCACCTTGCATGCTTCTTGCAAGGTCAGCTTTAACCTATGCCTAATTCCTCTGCAAAAGAAACAGACGTCAAGATTAATTCATTTATATCTTTACATCACAGTGCAATGTATTTTGTTACTACTGTAATTTAGGTCCTGTAATATATTTGCTTGTCTTTTCCCTGTAGCTATTATTCAACTATGAATATCATTAATCTCCATCCCCTCAGAACAACTGGACTTTTGGGGGAGGGAGGAAATGAGAAGAAAGAAGATATTATGTTGTTCTGGGATAACGACTGGGATTTTGACCATATTTAAGTATTACACATCAGTTAAGGCTCAAAGCTGTATCTCATCTACAGAAATAACTGCATTCAGCCTGGCCATGACTGAGTCTCATTATACCTTCTTATTTCTGAGACAGAGAGCAAGAGGAAGATTTAATTTTTAAACAGTGTGTTCCTATTATTTGTTTGAGGTCAGGCACATAATTACTTTAACTGACTGACTTGTGGGATGATAGCTCCAGATGTGAGTTCAGGATCATGCCCCACTGCTGGCCAAAAGAAGCAAATTACACAGTCATTCTCATGTCTTGTGGCCTTTCTGTAAAGTGGGAGCTGTGGTCTTCCCTGCCTGGCAGAGGTGTGTGGAGGGGAGCTTCTTTAAGACTAGAAGATTCTCAAACATTGGGAGGGTATTTTAGGGAGGAAGGCAAGAGCTTTGGCAAAGCCATCCTCTTGAGATGGAATTGCCACTTCAGTCCTTTGCTGTTGGATGACTTCTAGCCTCCATGCTTTGTATATATAGATACAGCATCAGCAGAAACGCAAAGAACTGATTCTTTTTATTGGTAGTCCATCTCGCTCAGCATTGAGAAGTAATGCAAGAAACACTGGCACTGGCTTTATTTTCCATAGAAAAAGGTTTGTATTCCAGGTTATGCCTATTTTCCTAATGCTTGAGAAGCCCATGTTGCCACAGTGAGTGCTGGTTTCTTGAGAAAGCCCCAAACATTAATGTTAATTTGTTTAAAACATTTTTTAATAATAACTTAATATTCCTGGAAACAGATGTTGCACAGCTATATTTCACCCCAGAGCAAAAGTTAGAAGCCAGGTTGTAAACACATGAAAAATAAGACTGAAATAACTTTAAGCTCAGTTATAAAAGAGCCACTGAAGTTTGCCCTTATTTGTGCGGATATGTAATAGGAATTGACTACACTTGTAGTCTGTAGACATAAGATGCAATACGTGTGTATTTCTCCTCTGGAAAACTGCTTTAAAAAAAGATCCATCCCAAGCTTTGTTTTACTTTTCAGGTTACTTTTCAAGTTCTTGGCTCACTGGTTTATTTTGGCTTCTGTATAGTTTTGCTCGTTGTATTCTGAATAGAAAATTTCAAAGTGCATGTTGAAACATCCAGGTTTTCCTGGTTTCAAGTTGAATTTGAGATGAGAACAAGTGGTGGAATTTGGATCAGGCTCACATTCAGAGCATTGTCTGGAGATCTTCAAAGCCATGTTTAGTTTGGCCCATGTCTAGATAGTAGTCTGTAATAACACTTGTTTTCGGCTTGTAGCTGTCATTTGGCTTGGAGTCTCTAAACTGTGAAGCAGCTCATTCAGAATTTGAGTCAGGGTGCCTGAAAAGCTTTGACTTAATTATTTTTTTAATTAACAAGACATTTTCTAATTTCCTCCTTTTTCTATTCTGTGTTTCACTTGGAATCATGGTTGTTCCAATTTTTTTAAGCCATGCTTGTACAAAAGAAGTGCTCTATAGAGGGGGATATTTGCCATACTCACTGTAATCATAAGGTGAGGGTGGTTTGGAGTTTTAGATTATGGGAGTGAATTCTACAGAAGCCTTTCCTGATGTCTCCTGATCTAGTCTGCTACAGCAGGTTGCAAACTCACTGGCTTGATGGTCTGGATCCCAAGTTAGGTGCTCCTCCTATGGGTTGTGCTTGGCTGTTCTTGTGACAGAGACCAATGCAGGGTGTTATGGCAAGACCAGGGCAGCTTTGAGTGCATGTACAAGGTTATTATTTCCTTGCATTTCTCAGTTTGTAATGACCCAGGTCAGACGATTTATACCGTTTGCTTATCAGCTGTTCTGAAATGCTCCAACTGGTCACTGCTTGTCGTGCAGTGTCCTGTGTCCTCTCCACCTTGTCACTCATTTCAGCTTAATTCTACTTCACAAGTGGCCTTTAAGGACATCACTGCATGCGGCTCTAAATTGAGGTTTAGTTCCCATTTGTTAACTGATAAAGGGTTCTCCAGCTCAGAAATTCATACCGCGTAATCACCTTAACTTACAACCATAAATACGTACTCTTGAGACAATATATTCTTTGCATATTGATTAATGGTCAGGCTCTCTGTGTGTAGTCCCTACTTCTGTGCAGTGATTAGAAAATGTGTGATTGACATGGACATGGAGATCTCTGTTTGCTGATAAGGATATATTTTAAAAAAAAATTCCACGAAACCCCTACGTTCATGTACCTGACTTTTTTACTGAATTGTTGTGTTGCAGAATCCTCTGCATCCTGTGTAAATTTTCCTCATGTTTTTAATGATATTGACTGTATCACTCGAACTTTCAGACCTACACCTACAGTTTAAAGTCAACTCATGAGGAAGTTCTCCAAATAACAATGCTCTAATAGTTCATGAAGAGCTATGCCTGTTTTATTCCTCACTTAGCAGTCAAGCAGGGAAGCACCAATACCTTACATACTTGAAACGAATGCCTTGTGTGGTATTTTATTACAAGAAAAACAAAAGCCTAACTTTGCAAATGTCAGCATCTGAATTGGTCATACAGGTACTTACTGTATGTTAATGCTCTGTGGATTTGGTTTGACTTGCATGCTGTGCCTCACTGGTGAGAGCAGGCAACACTTGCCTCTAGAATCCATGCAGGAAAATAGAATGGCGGGAAAAATAGTAAGTGTGAGAAGTGAAACCATTGTACTCTTCCTCCTCCTTGCTAATATCAGCTTTTTTCAGCCAAGTATAATGCTTGTGCTAGGCTAGACTTTAAACCCCTCATTTAGCCATCATTTGTATTTCTGAAAACTATTATTTAACTATTGTATGGAAAGCTGACAGGATTATAATTTGAAGTAGAAATGGCTGTTGGTTCCTTGGCTTTATAATGACATGTTTATCTGCACTTCTAAATGCTCTCATTGCCCAAGTCTGCACTTTTGGTTAATACGTTTGCCAGGGAACAATTGTTTTGCATCAAAATTGCACTAAACCAGCAGCATTGTGTGATTTGTATTCTCTATACACATCCCACCCCCAAACGTTTTGCTTAAATCTGTTTGTGTTCAGCATGAAATGTGCAGTAATGGTGGTGTGCTCGGCACATATTACTATGTAGCTTCAGCACCGTTAGGTCCTTACTGACACCAGTCTGTAGGTTAAGAACACTTCAATTGGTCTAATTTGCAGCCTGATCAGAAACACTGACCTGGTTAGTCTTTAACAATGAATGTGCCTAATGATAACTTGTAGACACCCTTAGTGAAAGACCTGATGTGTATAGAAGGAGTCGCTTCCAGCTCCGCGGCGTTAGAAGGTCTCAGGCTGCCTTATCTAGGCTATCGCCTTGTCCTGCGTTTTTCTGCAGCGTGATGCCTGTCACTTCTAATGATACCTATCCGTCAAGCCTCATTGATTGAAACGAAGATAAATAGAATTGATACAAACAGGAGTTTGATGACTCATTGATATAATTAGGCTGTCTGAATATCTTAAATGTACTTTAACACATTTTACTAATGTTAATTATATGGTCTTTTATATGGGAAACTTCAGTTAATTTTGTTCTCCACAAAAGAAGAATACAGCCATTTATTAATTGTGAGATGGTTGTTGGCTTTATAGAAGCTGTTTTCTAGAGGAGAGGAGGTACATTTACTGAATTTCCTTTAAGCTGTCAAAAGCCTGAAATTGATAACAACTTAAAAGAATCTAAACTGTTAATAGTTTACATTTATAATTCATCTAATGTGATAGTTTGTAACATGAGAACCAAATAGAGCATAATAAAACAAGATATTTATTGCAAATAGAAACGTGCTGAATAATAAAACAATACTAATTGCAGTTTAAACACTTTTGATATGAGCTCTGTTTCTGAGAGGATGTTCTAAGTGTAAAAGATGAGATATTCTTCATAATAAGAATGCAAAACCCATTCAAAACATTTTCAGAAATACAGAGAGGCTGTACATCCATGCCTCTCATGTCTTCCTTTTTCCCTTTTTTTTCCCCCTCCCTGAAAATTCTGGGTTTTATCTTATGTCAGAATTGATCAGAGGAGTCAGTTTAATTGGGAAATTCATTTAAAATAGTTTCTAATTGGCATCAGAGAGTTGAAAGTTCAGTACAAAGGTGAGATCTAAGCTTTCTAATTAGATTGAATGCAGTATGACTTAAAGAATAGTCTTGATAATTACAGAACTTAATGCAAAATTATATTTTAATGAAAAATGGTCATTTTTTTACAATAACAGGCACTGCAATTCTCATGCAGTCTTTCATCTTACTTTTTAGAGAGGAGATAAATTGTTTTACACATCTGTGTATAAATTTAATGTTAAAATATGACACAGTTTTATTAAAAACTGAGATTATTATCATTTAAGCTTTTCTGGATGAATCTGGTGTGTCTGCAATTTGGATGCAAAACCTAGTTCCAGGCATTCTGAATTTTCTCGTTTGGGTGTAATTTTCTCTTGCATAGATTTATGTTATGAACTCAAGTTTTACCCCCCCTCCCTTCCCATTCGCGCCCCTCCCTCCAAGTTGTTTGATGCGGCTGAAATTGAAGGCTGAAGTAGAAGGGGCCACTTAAGTAGTGAAGGGTTTTTCTTTGTAAATAATAGATCAAGAGCACCGTAGCTGTATCTAATGGAGCCGTATGCAGCCTCCGTTTCAAGGACAGCGCGGGGTTTAAAAAAACATAACCAGAGTTCATCCCCATCGCTAACCTGTGGTCAGTTTGGTTGCCGCTCTTGGCCAGTCACATGTTTTAATTAAACAGACATGTTTTTTTATAAACCCCTGATAACATCAACACACAAATAGCTGGGATGATCTCTGGGATTTCTGGACTGAAATGACAAGGGAAAATAAAATAGAGGGGATATTTTTTAAAATCTGTTTCTTCTTTACAAGCCCCAGGGGTTTACCTGAACATTGATAAACTTTCCTTATAAGCAGCAAAGTTGAGGTGTATGTTTGCAGAAGCCGAGCTAGTCGTTCTTTAGATTTCTTCTCCTTCATATATTTTAATCTGATAAACATATTTCAAAGTCTGCGCCTGTTTGCTGCTTTGAGTTAAACTTGAATATATTTAAAAGGGAGGAAAGATGCTTATGTCTGGCAATGGAGTATTTCAGGTTTTAGAAGAAATAATTTAACATGTTTTGTTATTTTGGAGAAAATCCTCTGCGCTTAACAGATGTTATGCTTTTCTTGATAGTCAAATTTATTAGCTTTATTCTTCCAACTGGATGCAATTTTAACATCAGAATTAATAACAGCGTCTTATTGGCAAAACTGAGACTATTCTTATTAGAAGCATGGATTTTAGACAAAAAGTGAACTTGTGTCCCTGCCTGTGGTCCAGCAGACCTGATTGGATGTGGTCAGCTAGGCTCTGACATCCTTTCTCGGCCAAAACTCTCATTTGCAATTGATTACCAGGATCGGGCCCTAACTGAAAAATCTTATTCCTAGACATTTCAAACACAAAACAATACAAAAAAAATTGTTGTAAGACAAATTCATTCTGTTTTGCATTCCTTTCTGTGCTTAAAGCAGTCTGGAGCAGTGTCTGTTCCTTGAATGGTGCTGATATATTTGCTTGTAAGATAATTGGTCTTTCTTATGCCACTCATTCATGCGCTTTATGAAATCTTGTAAAATCAGAATAAGCAGTTTTTCTGGTGATTTTTGTAGAGTTTGCATTTGAAACCAAACACAAATAGTCAGAGAATATTTGCGATTTTTTTACATAATTATCTTCTGAAGAATAATAGTTTGCCTAGAAAATGTTTTCTGTTTTCCTTATGGTTGTTACACACACACTGATGCGTTCTGTGCTTCAATCTGCTTTGCTTGAATTTTAAACAATTGTAAATGCTTTCTGACTGATACTTTGTTCACTTAAATGAAAAATCATCTAAGTACAGGTTACAACCATCTGTCATAAATTACAGGAGATATAAACATATGCTGCACTTTGCCTTCGTTCTGACAGTAAAATGTCCAAAATGGAATTTGAGGAGGAAAAAAATTCAAGCCATATTCACCATCAGTCATGAGATTATCACAATTTATATTTTAATTTTCTGCTGTAAATTAATTTTACAAGTTTTTCAAGTGCCACCTCTGTTTCATGTCCAGCATCCCACCCCTCCAAGTGCAGCCAAGCTGAGACACTCTTCTATGCCGGGTTTGTTTCTATGCACAGGGAAGAAGGTGCTGCAAGAGAGACAGAGGCACATCATCAAACCTCCCAGGAATTGTCCTCCTGTTTTTCCTTCCCTCCATCTTCTCTTGTTTTTGCCACCTAGCAACAAAAATTACAGAAACCCCTTCAACGTAACCTTTCTTCCTTCCCCCTTTCACCTTCCAGCTACTTCCCAGAGAGATCAGATGTGGAAAAGCCAAAATCCTGGAGTATGATGAGCCCATTAAATTAGACGATTCCTACAATTTGTTTCCTTGACGGTTCTCAGCCTCCTAGCTTGTACTTTCTTAGCCAGTGCCAGGGAAATAAAAAAGGCGGCTTGACAGCTAATAGATACCCTGCCATCAATTGCCGAGACATTTTGTCTTTTGTGACATTGAGGAAAAGACAAGGAAGGGAATGGAAGCAACTAAAAGATGTCAAAAGATCAAAAAATCAATGGGCTGAAGGAATGTGATCTGTTTATCGGGGTGTAGCTGCTCTTTCTGTTTGCATTAAGTCCGAGTGAGTGTCTTTGGTCACCACTAAACTTGCTTTTATTCACTCCCTAGGAGATGTAATACAAGCATGAAATGATGGCTCACAAAGCGGGAGCAGCAGCGAAGTAAATAAATAAATAACTGAAGCAAGGCAGGGCTTCTTTAAAGACCACAAAAACAGGTTTATTACCTAACATTTTTTTTGCCTCGTATTAAACACACTTACCTTTCTCCAGAAACTTGTTGCTGAGCGCAGCAAATGGACCATGTTGTGTTGACATGAGTGTCTTGTTTCTGTGTTACCAGGAGGTTATTTTTATGTATTTATTTTTGAAAATGTCAATAAAATGAAATGAGGGCGAGAGTTCAGCGAGCGGAAGTTCTGGCAGCTGATTGAATGCATGTGCTTCGTGCTTGACAGTTAGCGTCAAGTCTTTGGTTGGACTTTCCCTTTGCTTTCCCGGGCAGGGAGTTGGGTTTGTTTTCTCTGAAACATGAAAGGAGTTGGGCAAATGCATATGTGAGGCAGCTCCAGCGTGCGCCTTCCCCCCTCACGCCAACAATGTAGTGTTTGCTGGGGTTTTAAAGTCGCTGGATATTGCATAGCTCATATATTCTTCACAAGCCTGGATGGAGGTGGGGGGAGACGTGTGCATGTATCGGGAGAGTTCGTGCGTGTGTATGTTTAAGTGCTGTGCCAGCCTATGAGAACTGATGGAGCAGACAAGGCAACGCTACAATCCGTTGGACAATTTTTTTCCTCACCCCTTGTAGTTGTTATGTGATAGGAAGTATGGCAAGGGCTGCATATTTTATAAACTTTCTATTAAAGTTGTGGCATGTTATCATAAAACTGAATTGCGATACTTTGTATTACACTCTGGGATTGAGAGATAGACATAGGATTAAAAAAACAATTTCTAGGCATTTCTAGATGATAAATTTAATTTTCTTTGCTATTTGGAGGTCTTCTTTGAAAATGCAATTGTAATGAACGCATTCAGAACTGGAGAATAGATTTACCCTTGGCTTCAAATAGTTGACGTTATCAGGCTCTGTCATTCGTTCCTTCCTATTTTCGGGCTGCTAATTGATGTTTTTGATGTCAGCAAGAAAATTGAAGAAAATGTCATGTGTGAACCAGTGCGGAAGTTAATAAGATTGACTTCGTTGACAGAATTTACAATGAGCGCAGAGACCGCATAATGGGACCGCTGCGAATTCGTGTGCTCTCTTTGGAGTCAAAATTGACACCTCACGCTAGGCCAGCGGTCGATAGGAAAGATGCAACATTTGGGAAGGTTCCTAATCACAATTTTTTTTCCTCGTCCCCATTTTCCCCCCACTCCTTCTTCTTTCTTGCTTTCCCCCCCGCCCCCTCCTCTTTTACCTTTTGGTCTATGGAGCTTATTCCGTTGCACAAGCAGATGTTTATCCAGAGGGCTACTGCTTTGGACCAAGCCAGAGCTTAGTTCAATCTTTTAGCGCTCCGCAACAATGCTCATTTTTTATGCTGTTTTGAGTCTGAAAGCAAGAGAGTCTTGAAAAGGTTAGATTAAGATGCGTCTCAAGGAAAGCTATACTAATATCGGACAGGGTCATTGCATATGCTTGGGCCATGTGCAGTAAAGCTGAAACGTAAATCCCCTCCATATAAAGGAAGGAAGCTGTGGGACACCTACCTGAGCTTTAAGCATAACAGAAGACTACAGCTAAGCATTACTCTTCTTCTCTTCCTCCAGTGTGTGTGCATCTATATGACCATGTACGCCTGCATGTGCAACCTCCAAAACTTCTGACTTTTCAAGGTGGTTTTACCACCCCTCTTTTTTTTTTTCTTTCTTGGATAAAACAGGAATTCAAACTTTTTCAAAGTAGCAAAAGGCTTCACTGTAATAGTTTAATTTTCCAGTAATGTGACAAAGTTTATTGGATTTGTGTGTATAATTATGGAATGGATTAGCCGAGTTTGGTTCAGTGCATCTGATTATTTTCTGGCCTTTAGGGAAATGCGCTAAAACCCTAATATGTCCACTACCCCCAAGCGGTCTCTTTTTGAAGGCGCCGCACAAAATGTGGTCTCTACTAGCGTTCAGCCTCCAAGGATCTTCAGTGAGAGACATTATTCTTGGAATATCCAATTAATTCCACGGGCAGTGATCAGTTAGCGCTTCTTCTTCCTTTCTCGCCATTTGAAATGCTAACACAATGAATATTTTCTCATTGGTCTGCGTCCCTCGGCTAAGCTGTTGCCGCGGGCTGAGAATTTCATCGACTGATGAGACCAGAGGCTGCGCCGATAAAAGGTTACAGTACGTGATTTGCATGCCAAGTGGGGTTTGGTTTCATGAACTTAAAAGTTCTTTAACTTTTATTTGACTTTTTTTCCTTTTGTACATAGATGAGGGTTGTTGGAAATTTTTTTCCCAAATTTTCTGGTTTGTTTCCCCAAAAAATCACTTACATTAGCAGTTAGTGCACATTACAGTTTTGATTTGGACCGTCTAAAGCAAACAGGTAGGACTCTTGAAATCTTTTGTACAAATGAAACAAAACTAAATGATTGTCTGCTCCAATCAATGAAAACTTAGGTTTACAAGAAGGCTTAAAAATTTAAGGCGTTGCCAAACAGATCTGGCCAAGGCCAGTGTTTCCATTTTCTCTATCCCTGCAGTGTCGTAGAATATTTTTAACTAGGCTTTAATTCCTTTGGCAATTGCAGTATATTCTGTGAGGCATAACCAAATTAAAGTAATATATTTGGCTTTGCATGTATTAAAAGAGGGAGATCTCCATGTCTTTTGAGTGATGGGAATCAGAGCCATGGGTTAAAACGACACTAGCGCATTCCTGGGGAGTGATTAAGACAGAATGTTTGGCACTGCTATTCAATGGTAAGTTGGTGGAAGTTCTTGAAGTATTGATTATGTTCCATCAAGCACGAGCAAATACTCCACCGGCAAAATAAGGAAGTTGTTATCTTTGTCTTTAACACAGTGTTTTGCACAATTGCCTGCGCAATTCAATCTAAAACGTTGGCCATGGCAGATAAGGTGGGGCTTCAGGACTGAATGATGCCGTGATCCTAGGATAAACAAGCCAAACGTAAAAGTTAGAGGCAAACTAAATTGAAACAAAGCAACTACTGCCCGTCAAAAGCAGGCTTTTTTGATTCGGTGAGGGTGAAGGAAGGTGGTGCTGAAATAAAACCACGCGCAGAAGGTCTGTGCTCTGTGTTGTTCTCGACTTGCAGAATGTCTTAGATGTGTGTTGTAAGCCGTTGACAAACTTTGTTGGTTTAGAGATGTGACGGATGTATTTTCTGATCTGGGAAGTATTTGGGGGATAGAGATAATTTTTTTTTCATCCTCTTTTCCCTTTCTCTCCTCCCCCCTTGACGAAAAAAAGAGCATCAGCCTTCTGCGCGACTCTAATCTTAGAGGCTGGCTAATACGGTTGGAGATTTGACATATTCCTACTGAATAAAAATCAGGAGACCCTCACCAAAATTGTTAACAAAAGGGACTGGCAGAACTAGGTGCCGAGCGGGGTGGGTGGGTTTTTTTTTTTTTTTCCTCCCTTTCCTTTCGCTAGCTGTCTAGGAGGAGTAAAGCAGGTGGCTCCCCGTGGCTGACTTTTCATGACAACATGCCATTAGAAATTGCGGTCCTGTTGATCAATCCACTCGACATGACAGCTTTGCCGCAAGGCCTGGCTCTTTGAGCACCAGCGCTCTGGCTTTTCCCTCCTTTTTTCCTGCACTAATTGGTGAAAGTTTTTACTGTGCTTGTGGCATAGGAAATTCTTTTGAACATTGTCACAATCAAGTGTTGACTTCTTTAGAATTGCAAGTAGGTTAAGTGAGTATCAACATTAAAAACAAAAATTCACAAAAGGTTTTCCTATTGAAATTTTATTAAAATAAAATCCGGAAAACACACGGATTGAATTATCGAAAAAATATTTTGTGGAGGAGTCAATTAAAATAACATTAATTTTCAACTTTGCCCATCCAAAGATGCTACCACACTTGTATCTCAAAAGTAGACAGAAAGAGAAAAATTTAAAGGTCTTATTTTCATTTTTTGCTTAATCGGAAAGCACAGAACCAAGACATGTCTTCCAGCTTAAATATACACAAATTGCTGCATCTCAATACCTGAAAATTTATTATATAAAGTGCATTTTTCAGGTGTATTAAAGACGCTTTAAACCATTATGCTCTAAATAAAGTATCTTAGCAAATTCTGCTTCTTGAAAAAATAGAACAGAAATAACGTAAGTGCAGTGTTCAGGAGGAGGAGGAGGAGAGCTGAGTTGCTCGCACATAGCATGGGTAAGGTAACTGAGCATTTGTGTGATTCTTCCATCAGAAATGCAGTCGGGAAACTTCTGTAACAGATTTTACGAGCAACTCTCTCGGCTGAAAATGGTAGTATTGTTGTTTGCAGATGAAAGTTTATTAAAACAGTGAATACTTGTTGGCAATTTCAGGTGATGATTAAAAAATGTTTTTAAAATATTATTGTTAATGAGGAAAATAATAAATTTTATTACAGGAAAATATTTACATTTGGTGCACTTATTTAAGATGTACACTTTAATTATTGCAGATAGAATTTTTGTTCTTAGTTTTGCGGGTTGCTGCACGTTTATCCTTAAAACATGAAATCTCTTTTTTTTGCCATTCGTAAATCTGGGAAAACCTTATTGCTAGTCAATACAATTTCAGAGATGCAGGTGTTCTGAAAATAATCTGTACAACTGCGCTGCGAGGATCTGTGGGATGAACACGGGAAAGAAATCGGGAGAGAACGAACGACAAAGAATGAGAAAAAGGGATAGATAAAGCACAGGGGTGGCTTTGCTTTAATAATGCATACGTAGCGATAGGGGACTTTGGATAGAATTCTCTCAGCTCTCTTAAACCCAATCTAAGGTTAATTTATAATAAATAATTATAGTTTTAGCAGCAAAATGAGACCGTGTGTAGCTGGGAGGGAACGGCAGTATTGCAGTTTTAAAAGCTGAACGTGCTCATAGTTTCTGTTGCAAGTGTAATAGCTACCACTATATTTTTTTTGTAGATCAGACATCGACACCGAAAGAAGCATAAATTCATATAATTAATTTTGCCATTGTAAAAATCATTTGCTAAAATTTGCATTATTAACATTATCAAGTCGCTGGTTGGTGAGACATCAGACATGACGAGTGAGAAGGGCAGCTTAGGGAGAATTGGGCTTTAAACCCTCAGCAGATCGGAGTTAGGATCAAAGGCGCTTGTTTTATGTGGCTGTGTGACACTTTGAAGTCTTGACTGCACCTACAGCACTCATTTCATCAGGTTCACTGGTGTCTTAATAGCAGATCAATAAGTTTCAAAGTCGGAGAGTTAATTTGATACTAGTGCTGATGTGGTCGTGCTGGGGAAGCAGAGAGAGGCAGGCACAGAAAGCAAGCCTATTAACCATCCTGATAGGGAGAGGTGTGCACCGATGTTGATGCGGACCTGTAGAAATCCAAACTGTAAATATTGACCTTAAATTTGAAAGCTCTGAGTACTAAAGGCATGGAAAGCTATTGTATGCAAGAGAGGTTGCTGTGCTAGCACCGCTCTCCAGCCAAGCAATGCGAAGTTGTAAGAAAGTTCCCCCAGTCAGAAGAATAAATGCATCCTCCTAAACCCCTAAAGCATCCCACCCTTTGGTGATATTTCTTGCATCAAGCTGCTTACCTCCATCCCCACCCTAAGTAAAAATAAAAACATATATATGGGGAGGGGAGAGGGAGAGAGAAAGAGAGGGGAGAAAACACAGTGGGCAGCACGTTATAATAGCTGTTCATTTTTTTTTCTCATCCTTTGCCAGCTTGTTTGCTTTCCCGCTGTAACGCAAATAGTTCACAAGAAAAAGGCTGCATTTTTAGATGAAGTGGGGTCAGTGACAGTTTGTTTTCCTACCGGGTATATTTAAATATAAATCTATATATTAACTCTTGTGCTCCAACACTACTTTTTACCGGTTCTGTGATGACGGAACTCATCAGTCCCTTTCCAGCTCTCGGTATGAGCGCTTGCTCGTCTTTCCAGGGCAGAACTTCATCTCTTTTCAAATAAATTTGGC